>KK120919.1:86885-114594 GCA_000611955.2 Stegodyphus mimosarum | reverse complement strand
AAAACATTATATAAAAATTCTACAGTAATATAAGTAACTCCATGCCATTTCTGATGAGTCAAAATTTTGTAAACATTTTCTTACTTGATAGTTTGAGTGATTCTTTTTCTGAAATTTTGAAATGATAATTTAGGTACGGTTATGATAATTTAGATATGTTATAATAATTTAGGTAATCTTCTGAGAAAATGTGTCAGCAGTCATATCGCAGCCATTTAACTTGTTATATATATAAAAAAAAGACAATGAAATAAGCAGTATCCCTTAATGCAAATATTACTTATCCTAATAAGTAAATTAACCAATTTCCCTTTGCAAAATCTTAAGAACTCAAGTGGTATAAACAGATTAAGTGCTTTATTTCCTAAAAAAATCATGCAAAACTTTTTATGATTAAAATTATATATAATTAAAACGTAATATAAAATATTACAATGAAATAAGCAATATCCCTCGATACAAATGTTAATTATCCTAATAAAGTAATTAAACAATTTACCGTTGCAAAAAGAAACAACTTTTTAATTTCTTAAACTTTTCAGTCTCTTAAAAACAGTAACATAAGAAATACGATGAAAAACGTTGCCAAACGCACATTTCTAAAAGAACGAAACTATTCAAAATGATGCGATTTCATCAAAAATCTATCAACAATAAGAATGGAAAATTGTTGCCAAAACCATGTTTTAAAATATGTCAGATGTGAGAAGTGTATTTGGAAGCTTCATTTAAAAAATTTTTTAAAAAATACAAAATATTATTTTTCCAAAATTCTTTTTGTAAAAGGAGTCGGAAGGATTAAAGTTTAGCGTGTCCAAAAATGATAGGAAAAATAAACAGTACATTTTTTAAAATAAACTTTAAAAAAAATTCCGTTGCAAAGTTGTTAATAGCCCTTTTTGCTAAATAAATTCGTATTTAATCGATTTATTGAAATACGAAATTTATTTTAAGTTCGTAAAATAGCTAAGTGCCTGCGTTTCACGACGATGTGAAAATGAAATGTAAAGAGTAATATCTCGCTTTCCTATAACCCATTATGTCTCAAAATGACGCGATTTCGTCAAAAAACATAAAATAAAGTATAATCTAATTCGAATTTCGAAAAAATCACTTCCAGATGCACTGGCTCTTGTCTAGATGCATCTATGTGGCAAATTTCGTAGCCCTGGGTCTATTAGCTTACGTGCAGCACGAAGAAAAGACACACACATACACAAACACACACAGAATCTTTCTTTTATTATATGTAGAGATTAAAACTAAATACTCCACAGCTAAATATAAGATGACCGCATTTCCCCTCCTGAAACTTGAAATCCCTTCTATTTATACCAGCCCATGGGTTAGAAATATCATTCAAAACGAATCTTGCTTCATAAGTGTGTTTTGATAATCTCGTATAATTTATTGAATATTGCTCGAAAATAAGAAACTATACCCTTTGTCTTATAAGAATTTATTCGTACAACTCAACGCGTAGAGATTAAAAATATGTCCACATGTTGTATTAATTTATAACATAAATTATTCATAGATTTATTTGAAGATAATTTGATAAAATTTTTAATAATTCAAAATGACATATTTTATAACAAATCTAAATGCAAAGTATAATAAAATTATCAGAAATTATTCTAAAAACCTCGTTAGTTGTTCAATTTTACCTCCAAATAATAAAATTAATCAATACAAAGCTAGTGAGCTCATCATCCACACCGAAATATATTATCAGACTGGTAAAAATGTAAAACAGATTCTTTCTTCACATTTGTTGAGGCAGAATGAAATACTATGTCCTGCGAATCCACTGTTTGAACCGACTTATGGGAGTGAATTTGCCTGGGAATTATTCTTATTTTTATTTAATTCCGAGCTTATGTAGCCGGCTGCAAGTTCGGCTGTCTCTGCGTGGTTGTTCTTTGGTCCATTCTTCTAGCAGCACTTTTTCTACGCTGTGGCATAATTGAAGTGATTCTGTATATCCGGATGTGGGATGGTTTTGAAAGAGTCAATACATTAGGAATTAGATAAGACGACGATGGGCCCGTTACGTCAATGTTCGGTATCATACATAAATCAGGAATACCGGACAGGATGGCAGAGGAGATATTGTTTTGTTGGAACGGTTCTTGTAAACCCAAACCAATTTCTGCTCCATGGCGTTGATAATATAAGTAAATGATTAAGCGTCGAAGCCATTTCCAACAACGTATGGCTAAGGAAGACAGATATCCTTCCATCATCAGGTCTTCTAGAATAAGAAAAAACAAATGAAGTAAAAAAATCTGAAAAGTTTTAGATTTTAAATTACGTCCAAGGGGGCGTTTTTTTAACATTTTGTGTGTTTAAAAGCTCAGTTCAAGAGCAATATCGCAAAATGATTTTAAAATGAGTATCTTTAGAGCTGCCGATACACAGTTCCGCCTGCTGCATATAAAAAGTTCTTTTTTCCCGTACAGTGTTGCCATTGCTCCATTTTAAATCATTTCAGTTTGTTCACCAAAAATTCTCTAAAGTTTTACAAAATAAGAAATGGATAAAAAAACTAATTCCAAATTTGGGCTTCCAGATGCGCCTATTCGGGTGGAAACGTACGTTATTCAAAATTAGATGGCTCTAGGTACCGTTGTTTTATCACATTTGGAGAAATATACATACATTTATGCAGATCCTTCATTATTTAGTTTCTTTAAATATAATACAGCGCTGAAATATTTAGTGGCAACAGTTTGAAAAGTGATACAGACTTTTAATGTTTCCGTCGCAAAACGAAAGCGAAAGAACTTTTTCCTTCAGAGACAAAGCCCCTTTGGACTAAAAATTGTGCCCATAACGTACTGCATGAAATTACTGAGAATGTTGCTAGAAACTTTGTCAGGACTGAGTGTTCAGTGCATATTCTTGGCAAAGATCTTCGTGAACTTCTTAAATCCCGATCTTGAACAGGAAGCTGAATGCAGCTATGTTCTGTGGTAGACTATTGTGATTGAGTGGTAGAACTGCACTTGAAAGAGATTTAAAATCCTCTTTTATTAAATAACTATTATGTACAACCACTTCCCAACTCGGGAGGGATACAGAAAGTAAAAGACCACACTTGGATCTAAAATGAACGATCAGATAAATTTAAAACTAAAGCTAAATAGAAATTAAACAGTCGTTGCTCGCAGAGCTATAACGCCAGGTTGGCCTCTAACTAAATGGTTCGCAGCAAGATTTACTACGCACTTGGATTTATTTCAATAAGCAATCACGTAATGCGCTATGGCTTAGAATTTAAATGCTAGCTAGTCAGGAGAACGTCGAATAGCGTGATCGTGATCTGAGACTAAAAGCTCTTTTACACTGAGAGGTTTCTACCTTTCGTTTAAATAGTCGTTGGCTCCACTTCAAATTAGCATAAAGCTGAAAACGCGCGCTTCTTCTAACGGGAACTTGAAAATGAGAAGGCATAGAGAGATTTAAATTAAAATAAAAATTTGTTAGTTTAACTAAAACCTTACAACTTCTTCTGTACTACTAACAAGAGGGAAATTCAAGTAAAGAAGATCATGTTTAGCTTGCGATTGCGGTATAAATGTGGTTTTGAAGTTAGCGTAGGATTTCTAAGTGTTTGCTTGGAGTAATATACTATACCAGCGGCGTGTATTAGTGATACTTCGTAGAAATAGAGGAACAATATCTTTAACAATAATATATGAACATACCTTGAAGTTTTATGTGGGAATTTCATGAAACCGTAATTCAAACTTTCCGGAACGTGACAGGCGCTGTAGACAATATTGCTCCATTGGGAGTACAAGATCTGCGTTGACCACAGAAAAGCGGGTAATCTTCGATTATCGAGATACCTACACTGGTGTGCAAAAATTAAGGACGAGCCGGTTTTTTCAACATAACTTTGTACAAAAGCTTTCCAAATCAACACATTTAATACCGTAAGATCCCCAATACGTAAGGACATGAATAATGTAAGCAACACTTACTAAAAGAGAAATCAGAGGGATAAAAAGAAGCTTTATTGAAAAAGTAGCATGGAGCGCAATGCGACTGAAGGCCGAAACATCCCTGTGATGGGTGTCCAGCAAGAAACATCCGGTCTTTAATAGGGGATATGATCTCCCCTGACTGCTAGGCAGGTTTCACATCATTTGTGCATGCTGGATATGTGGTTGTTAATGAGCTGTTTTCAGACACTGCTGCTCGTTCCTCTTGTAGCACCAATCGCAATTTCGGAATCGTTACTGGCGATAAGTTACGTGCTGCCAAGCGTCTGCCTAGAAAATCCCATACATGCTCGATGGGATTGAGATTCGAAGATCGTGTCGGCCAATCCATACGTTCAATATCCTCACTCTCTAAGAGTTGTTCGGCAGCTACTGTGCGATGACATGGTGCATTGTCGTCAATGAAAAGGAACTGCGGACCCATAACGCCTCTAAAAAGACGCACATATGGAAGAAGAATCTCGTTACAAAGACGGGTCCTGTTGACTGAACCTGCGTCGAAGATGTGCAGGTCTGTACGATTACAAAGCATGATGCCTCCCCAAACGAGAACACCGCCACCTCCATACATGTCCCTTTCAACGATGTTCGAGGGATGATTGCGGCTTCCCCGCTCTCTCCAGATGAGTATGCGATGAGAATCGCTACTCAGACTGAATCTGCTCTCATCTGTAAAGAGTACTCGTCCCCATTCATTGTCTCTCCAATTCCGGTGTTCCCGGCAGAGAACGCCTGCTCCGATGGGCAGGCGTTAGAGGTACACACCGTACAGGGCGTCGTGCAAACAGACCACCACCGTGCAGTCTTCTGGCCACGGTAAAACGCGATATCGGTCGTCCAGTCGCCTGTGTCGTGTGTCTAGCGATTTCTCCCGCTGTCTGCCGCCTGTTTCTTCTGGCCTGTAAGGCAATATACCGGTCATCTGCGGGTGTGGTTCCTCGTGGACGACCACTACTAAACCCCCGGATAGCTGTTCCTGTAGTTTGAAATTGTCTCCAAAGTCGTGAAACGATGCTGTGAGCAATTCCGAACTCTGCAGCCACACTTGTCACACTGCGGCCTTCCTGCAACTTCCCAATGATTCGACCTCGGGTAAAAGCATCCAGATGTCGTCTAACAGATTGATTACTCGCCATTTCTCGCTGAGGCAGCAACTCGGTGTGATTTTAACTGCTATACGGAGTGCAATCTCTTTCCTAGAAATACTGATCTTACACCGACAACATGCTTTATACTACTCAGACACTCCCCCATTATGTCTACCTGCATATCTGCGCATGTGCTACCGTACATCACCTTACTTAATCTCCTGATTGGTCTTTCTGTCCACTCTGCCTCTTCGTTCAGCTGATATGTTAATTTTTCGACTTCGTCCTTAATTTTTGCACACCACTGTATGTGCGCATATATATATAAGAAAATGTTCAACTCAATGAAATTTAGCTTTATTCCATCCTTATAACACTATCAATCAACATATATAGAGGTTTAATTAAATATTCGTTAGCGAATTCTACGAATAGTACCGAACTTTGCAAGAGTTCATCGACGTCAAACTTCAGTACTTCTTTGTTTCTGGCAAAAATCCAGAAATCCTAATTCCTACATGGACACACTGGATTCATTGTTCAAATAAACTCCTTAACCTTTTCATTTTCAGTTTATTATATTTTATGCCGACAAAAGCGTAGAGACGGAATTATTAAGTTAATCCTTTATACATCCCAAACTATATATTATGCAAAGTTCTACATTTACGGAAATAGTAAGAAATGCTCATTATATAATATTAAAAATGATTTCGATAAAAAAAACGAAATTACTTTTTAAATGCCAACATAGACTTTATTTCGCGTAAAATCAACGCTAAGAAAACTGAACCACAGAAACGTTGTTGACGCAAAAATTATTAAATATGTAACTGAAATAATACATGATTTCAGATCAAAATTCGCTGTTACATTTACGAAGTTTTCTACTAAATAAGATACTGAGACTAATTTTAAATAAATATAAAATTAAATCTAGTTTTAGAATAATCGACTAAAAAAATAACAATATGGCTGGACTTGAGTCATTTCTTGCCAAAAAAATGTCCAGATTTGAACATATTGAGTTTGCGTATACGCGCACATACATCCATGCATACTGGTGCGAAATTTGTATTTAATTTGCTATTATTAGTAGAATTGTAATTAAAATTGTTTCGTTTCCCCGTGCAATGCTGCGCGTGAGAAAAATCGAGAAAATAACCAGATTGTTCTCGTGCTTAATTAAAAAGCTTATAAAAGCCGGATTAAAACATTTCAGCTGAGTTGTTTTAAGCGAACTGTTATTTACTTAGTGCTGTTATTGATTGTAGCGAATTCGCGGTGAGATCAAATTATCTTTATCTGTTTTGAATTGAATTCTGTTTAACGTTTTCGTAGTTCAAAATATAACTACTGTGAGATATTGTGCGAATACCTCTGAGGAAATATTTCAGCATTTCGTTTGTGCAAAATGTACAAAACTTTTTCTGTAAAACTAACTTGTCCCTTCAGCACACGTCCAATGGTTTTTTTTTCTTTTTGTGAAAAGACTTTGAAGTAGCTATTCCAATCTATTATCGTATTATGGCTGAATTTCTAACTGAAGTAAATAAAATTCAATCTTTTTATTTAATCCACAGCAAGAACCGTACGTAACAACGACATATAAGAGATTTGTTTTAGCTATTTTCTAACTTAATCGGAGGAATATGAGAAGAAAATCTATTGCTATGAATTATTCCTTTGTCCTGAATGAAAAAAATGGCGAGTGATAATATTTCAAACATTACATTCTCGAGTCACGATATTTGGCGGGTTATAGCATTGTTTTCTTCTCATTTTTTCATTTTAAACTGACGCCGTTGTAACGAAATAGTACCTTTGTATTTATTTTTTACTCTTCTGTTATCGGGACCGTATTCAGAAATGTATGTATGGCATGTGTACATACGTATGTTCGTAAATGTGTGCTTATATATAGTAGATACATACATAAATATGTACATATACGTGCATACTTGAACACAAATATCCATCCATCCATGTACACACGCACACATACATTTCTAACTTGTCCCAATAACAGAACAACACCTTTATTTTTCCCGTATAAAATAATTATTTACAAAAAGTACGACTTGATTTGATGTACTTTATTTTTATAATCCCTATTATATGAATAATTAAATTTTCTGTAGCAAATTTTGGGGAATAGTCTATACCATAATATAGGAACTGTACCTTAATAGAGTAAGATTATGTTAAAGCGCCGTCTAGATGAGCGCACCGTTAGACGGAAGCTGAAAGATAATGAGGACGGACGTGTTCAAAATGTTTTGACAGTTATTCTTTTTACTTTTCTTTTTATTCTAACGTAAATAAATAAATCTTATTTAGCAATAATTTGATTTTTAGGAATGCAGTTCTTTCCTATAATAATGCAGATATTTCGGTTATGTTTCTTTACTAATAATTTGGGTAAATCTTCGGATTATGGTAACTTGGCGATTTTTTGGCGAAAATTTGGCGACCAACCTGCTACAGTAACCTGCCAGTTTTTTGGGGGGGACGTCATTTTGTTTTCACGAAGTAAAGGGTTTTTTTTTTTTAACTCAACATTTTTTCCAACAATGTGCTAGCCGAATTACGTTTATGCTAGAATTTTTATGGAACAAAAGTGCTTAATCATGACAAAGATTAGGTATCACGATCGGAATTTTCCGGAAAGTGGTGGAACAAACCTGCACAGAAATTTGTTTTTACAGGGCAAATTTATTTATGAAAGATGTGTAAGCACAGTTGTAAATTAATTATAGTTATTAGACAGAATATCTACTGAGAAATGGCAACAGTCAATTTCTGGATGTCGTTCTACTATATATTTATTATTCAGATGAAGTACGATTGAAATGAATATTGGTACGATGAATTAAGAACGTTTGTTATGATATGTACGTTTAAAAATACGTTACACGTAGGTTATTAAGTTAAGAGTACGATTTATCTTTAAATAAATGTCTGTTTGTCTCTTTTAAAATCGTCTTGTGAGTGATTAATTTAACTACTAAAGGAAGCTAACAGATGTAAATAATTTTTCTCATAAATTAGAAAAATGTGCACAAAAATGCAGGAAAATTTTTGAATCTTTTGAAGTCGGTAAAAAGGAAATATATGAAATTACCTGATCGTTAAATGTATGTATATTTTATATGTTCAGTTTGCATATACCCTTTCCAAGGATGAACATTTGCACGTATAAAGTAAATAAAATATGCAAAAAATTACATTACTTTTCTTTTCCCTCTAAATTATCCATTATAAAAGTCACCTGCGAATATATAAGGCAAACATTAAAAATGGTATCACCTTACCAAAATGTCGCCAAACTAGTTGTTACCATATTCCAAAGATTAGCCAAAATTTGTTTGACTAATAAGTCGTGAATGAAGTGAAACTTAAATCTCATAGAAATACTCAAAGAATCAACCAAAACCATCGCAGATATTTCATTAAGAAACATTTTGTAAGCGTTCAACGTACTTTTTGCTCATGAATATTTTCTGACTGTATCTCAATCACACAGAACAGTAACCAGTAAAAGAAAAAAAATGCATCAATTAAAAAACTATGTGACATAAATGCATTAATTACAAAGTTATGTGTACTATCTATCAGAGAGGGTTTTTTCACAAAAAATTAACTACTTACGATACGTGATTGATGATAATTTCTTGAATTCCTAAGGAATATGATAAAAGCCAATAATAACTGAATAATAACAAATCTCGTTTTAGTTTATTGCATGCTCATGCTTTTCGAAATGAAATCGGTGGAAAATGATCTGATTTGCTGAGCGTGCCTTAGTTTGCAAATGAACGCTTAGCTCGTACTCGAGCAAAGCAGCTCATGCATCAGATTTTGAAATTCCAAATAAGACCTGCGTAAGCAGAAGTTACTGAATTGCTTAGCGATTTTCAAAGTGAGAATCGCGAGATAGTTTTTATTCGGTCGAGAAAAGTTTTGATATATTTTCTTATGTAAATTTATTGTGCATATTTATTTAAAACAAATTCATCCATTAATTTGAAATTATAAGTTAATAATATTAAATATTTATTTATTAGGAACGATTATTAGCCCAGAAGAGCTATTAATTTCGTTTTAGTATTTCGCCTCGGTTCACTATAAATGTCGGTTCACTTTTCAAATTGTTGCCACCAAATATTAGAGCCCTGTGTCATATTTAAAGAAATTAAATAATGTACCAAAAAGCGGAAACTGGCTTGTATACATGTTGCACATGGGAAAAACCACGAAACCGCTCATGTAGCTTCGCGGGATTCAAACCTCGGACCGAACTACCAGTGTTGAACGACATTACCTCTCTGCCGCTGGTGGACCCAGGGAGTTTTTGGAGAGATCGGTAGCCATGATCGGTTTCCGTGAGGAGCGTATCTCGCAGTTTACTTCAGCTATTTTTACAATTTAAATGCTGCCTAAAAGGAACTAGAAATACGAAAATTTCATATAATAAACGCTTATTTATATACAAAATTCGATTTGGACATCACGTTGACTTCCTCAAATGGCCTATAAATTTATAAACAATTTTGCTGCACTTTATTTAAATTTAATTCCTCGAATTATTTAAACTGAATTAACCGATCCCTCGAGGCAAGTTGGAAACGACATCAAACGCTGTAGTTTTTTAAATTAAATATATCGGTCAATTGTTGTCGTCAATTTCTTCTATTTTTATTTCTCCATAACGAGCATGAAACTTTCGCAGATATGACTACAGGAATCGAGGGGCTGCACTGAAAGTTAGATACCGTTTTTTTTACTCTCTAATTAAATTTGTTTTAAATTTGACATTGCCATCAAAACTTAAATGTTTTCTTCATTTAAACACTTTTGTAAATAGAAGTATAAGATTACCATCAACGATTTAGAAAATAAAAGGTCAGGTAAGGACTTTTTAAAAGTCGTTAGAAGTTAAAAAGTCGTTAAAAAGTTAGTAAAATTTATTCTTTTCACAAGAAATAAAACAAAATGCTGAAATATTTCCACAGGTATTCCCACAATATCACAATATGTCACAGTACTTATATTTTGAACTACGAGTACTAGAACGTCAAACAGAACTCACTTCAAAGCAGAAAAAGCTAATTAGATCTCACCTCGAATTCGCTACAATCAATAATAGCACTAAGTAAGCAACAACAGTTTGCTTAAAACAACTGAACTGAGATGTTTTCATCTGGCTTTTATAAGCTTTTTAATCAAGCACGAGCACATTCCGGTATTTTCTCGATTTTTCCGGAAAGCAAAAGCAATTACGAGATATTTATTCATTAAACGCGCGTGACCTTGTAGTTTCACATTTTCGGCGTAGCCTTCCTTCTCTTAAAGTCTCATGCTGCGCATTGGGATATAAAACAACTTTAATTACAATTCTACTAAAAATAGCTAAATAAATACAAAATTCGTAACAATATATTTATACTTTTGGTACTGCCGATTGAAATGAAAGAGGCTTGCATAACTACATATTATAACAGTCTCATATATAAAATTTCAACGTTCTATGTTTAATCGTTTTTAAGTCCTACGAGACGTTATTAATCGTTTTTGAGTCCTACGAGATACGTACTTACGTATAAACGTCAAGAAAAAATACATTTTTGATCAATTTTTACAGTCCATTCTGCAATAAAAAATTCTTTATTCTGTAAGTAGGTACAGAAAAGCTTACAGTGAAAAACGACTAATGTGATAAGATTCTTTAACTCTTTGAACAGCGGTGGTTACCTACAGTAACCACCTTTTCTATTGAACGTCTTACTTACTTGTGTGAGTGGTTTTGAAGACTGACCGTATCAGAAGTTCCCTTATAGCTCACTAGATGGCGCTCAAGAAACGTAAGCCAATCAAGAAACAAAAGCCAGAAGTTGATGCAGCAATTCGTCTTCAAGGAAATAAACCTCAGGACGATGTGCACTCTGCAGCACCGAGAAAAAGCCTGTAAGAACAGTGTGGGAATGCAGCAGATGCTAAGTTGCACTCTGCTTGTAAAAAGAGAACTTGTTTCCATGAGTACCATAGAGACTGATTTGTAGGGATGTGTTCCTTGGGCGGTGGTCACTGACACTAACCACCAGAAGTGGACATTTTTTTCACGCTTCTTGGACAAAATATGTGTAATTGTCACAAATAATTTCATTTTAACTCCTGATATAGTAAATAAAGCAAGAGATTTGCTGAAAAGGTTGCCTTTTCCTGCCCCTGAAATAGTTAAGTAAATCTTAGTAAGAAGTTCTTTCTTCAAATGGAGCCCATGACTGTGCAGAGAGTCTCTGTTCTAAATCGAATGAATGTTTTTAGTCGCTACATGGGCGGTTTTGTGTTTTTTCCCATGTGCAAACTGTATACAAGCCAGTTTCCACTTTTTGGTCCATTATTTAATTTCTTTAAATATAACACAGGGCTCTAATATTTGGTGGCAACAATTTGAAAAAGAACAAAGTTGGGCTTTTTCTTCTCCCACAACGGGTTTTCGTCGGACTGTGCAGAGAATCAAATGAATGTTTTTAGTCTTGGTTCTAAATCGAATGAATGTTTTTAGTCGCTGTTCTACATCAAATGAATGTTTTTTGTCGCTGTTGCGGAAACTTCATTGAATGTTATAAAGGAAAATATCCCAGAAGGAAAACATTATTTAGACTCACTGCTGAAAAGCATATAAGGCGAATGAATTGTGAGATGCCGGGTTTCAACATTTTCCTCTCTACCACAAACATAATTTCGTGGACCCTAAAAGTGACCTACAAATGGTAGAGCTTTTATGGGGCGTTGCTGAGTGGCGTAATAAACGCAAGGCCACGTTTCACAGCGCATTGAATCTTATTTGTCCGAATATGTATGGAAACATTTAAACAAAAATCTGATGTGTACACCACATGACGTCCTGGTCCGGAATATAAAATTATATGCATTTTGCATTTCATTTAAACTTATAGGATTGAATTAAATCTACTTCATCGATAGCACATAAACCACGACAGCATAAATGCACTCTTCAAAATTCACTATATTTGCTCCCCATAGCGACACTGGCGCTAGGTTCATTTAACAGCGTTACATCTCATTCATTTTATAACTCGAAATGCACAAAAATTATACATATCATCTGAAGAGTTATCTAACCGTTGCCACATGTTTTCTTCAAATACTATAATAAATCTAAAACGATGTATAAAAGAAATTAAACAAAAAAAATTCTTCCACAGACGATTCAGTATTTCTTATTCAATTAATTCCATGCTCCCTTCGTGACAAGGGTAAAATAATACATAAAAACTCAAAATATCTATATGAAAAATTACAAAGTGAATCTTAAACACTTATTTTTTCGAATAAATTCCAGAACGGATTAAGCATGATTTAATTCGCAATAATAAAAGAGGGGGTTATCTTTATTGTTGCGAAGCTTAGTTTCTCTAGATTGGCAACAAATCCACTATTCTGCTGAGTTTCAAATGTACACAAATATGTCTGCTATAGTAATAATAATTAGGCTTAGCCGCCCTTAAAAAACATTTAAATTGTTGATAATTCTACAATTATTGCATGCAGGTTAACTAAAAGCATAAAAAAACTTGACCGGCAGATAAGAAAAACATTATTCAATCATTTTTATAGCAAAAAATGCGCAATTTATAAACATATAAGAATAAAGAAACTGAGCTCACTGAGCCGAGTAACAGAGTGGATATAATACATATATTTATGTACTTTTGGTGCGGACGACTGCAACCAAAATAGAAGGTTCACATTTACACCTTATAGTAGTCCTATATACAAAATTTCAACGTTCTGAGGTTACTCGTTTTTGAGTTATGCGAGATGCATACATAGGTACGTACGTACGGAAGCAACGAAAAAAATCGCTTCTGCATCCATTTTAAATGAGTTTTATAATTCGTTTGGGGAAATATAGTTCTTTATTCTGTTATTATGTAAGACGCAAAATGTTCAAGCAAAAACATCGTTAAATTGCATTCGATAGCGGCCAAAATGGATATTTTTGGTGAAATATGATACCCTAAATTTTTCGTGATTACAATACTTCCCTTTTACTTAGAAATAAGTAGTAAAAAAACAGAAATTTTCTTTGCATTGTTGGAAGGGTTCATATTTTATGCCTCCTGTTTAATTTCAATTATGTTTGGCCGTTTTATTTTTTCTGTGGATTGTAATAAAAAATAAAATTTATTAAACTAACTTTTCAACTTAATTAAAATAATGCCCTTACAAAGTTATTTACTGTTATGCTTTCTTCCCAACATTAGAGTTACCATTAAAATAGTTTTCGCATCATCGGCATCAGTAATAATAGTTTGGCGATGTTTTAGGTTCCGATACGGAATGAGATACATTTCGATGACCCCAGAGATCACGTGATTTATGTATGGCTGCTGTCAACAAACCAGGCCATTCTTCCTCCACTTATCTTGCGGAATGTATCGCACTGTACGGATAAAAATATTTTATTTCAGGCAATGGCAACACATATTTTTTTCAAATCGCTAGACAAACATCTTACACATTGCCGAGGGATGAAATATTGGTTTTAAATTCCCGAGATTGTTATTAAAAATTCTGTGAAGTTCTATAAAACATAAACTAAATTTTAAAAATCTCGAAATCTAAATTTCGAGCTTCGAGGTGCGCATGTTTGGGTGGAGGACTATGCGTGTTCGAAATTTGGTGGCTCTAGGTGCCGCCATTTCTGGACAATGCGAAGAACTTGCATATATATAGATTCTTTTATTTGATAACAGAAATTAAACCTCAAATGATCTTACTCTCGGTACCCAAAAATACTCTTGGTACCCAAAAATCGATGAAATTGCGGATTTTTCAATTTTTTGCTAGAAAAATACCTTAATACCCTTACTACCCTGAAGAGAAATTTTGAAATGATCTGACGGTAATAAATGGTATAAATAGCTTCTAAACATTTTGACAACCCTTTAAATGCCACGCCCCCTCAGTTTTTTTTAACTTCTTAATTATTTTCAGTAAGTTATTAAAAATCGGTGTCAATGAAAAGAAGTGTAATTAAATATGACTGCAAGTATCAGGAAACTCTGTTTATGTTTATAAAGTGATTTATTTAAATGCAACGTGAAGCTGGAAAAAAAATTTCTTCACCTTTAAAATGGCAAGGTTATATATATATATATATATACACACACGCTAATGTCCTTAAATTAAGGATAATTCGGACTCACGCGGAAATCGAACTCTAAAATAAATATATCACCTGCAAAATCACTACACATATCTTCAAGAATCATATGCAAATTTCAGGAAGTAACCAGATGACACCGATGATACGTCACAATGACGAGAGTGTAAGAGAGTGATATATAAGGAATACAGGCAAAGAAGTAAAATTGTTCGCAGGCGCTTTATAAGCATTTCAGTGCAATAACCGAAAAATTATGACACAAAGGACGCATTTGGATGATTTTTTACGTGGTAGAATTATCGGCCGTCTGGAATGTGGGCGTACAAAACTGGAAGTATCAGACGAACTTGGTATTGCCCAGAGTGTCATCTCCAGGCTTTGGCAACGATTCCGAGATGATGGTCATGTGAGTAGACGTTACAGCACAAGTCGCCTCAGAGTTACAACGCCAAATGGGGACAGGTAGTTGGCAATTACTGCCAAAAGAAACAGACGGAGCACAGCCTTAGACCTGTCTCGTCAGTTCTCTTTGGCCACTGGTACGACGATTTCGAAGCAGACCCTGTACAGACGTTTAGGGCAGATGGGTCTGTATGCTCGTAGACCTGTTAGATGCGTTCCACTTACTGCAACTCACTATCGCCTGCGGTTAGCCTCGAGTAGAGAACATGCGTTGTGGACACAGCAACAGTGGGCTCGTATGATGTTTTCCGACAAGTCCAGGATTAACTTTCAGTCCGATTCTTGCCGGACTTTCATATGGAGAGCTCCAGGTACCCATTACCACCAAGAAAACATCATTGAACGACACCGTTACGGTGGTGCAGGAGTGCTCGTTTGGGGTGGAATTATTCTGGGTTCCAGAACTGACCTGCATATTCAAATTGGAACCACGACAAGCGAAGTTTATCGGGACGTCATTCTGGAACAACATGTACGTTTGTTCCGGGCGCCACGGGCGCACAATTTGTGTTTATGGATGTCAACGCCCGTCCTCACCGTGCAAACATCGTAAGCGAATGCCTTCAATCGGAGGATATCACCCGTATGGACTGGCCAGCATTCTCTCCGAACTTGAATCCAGTAAGAGCACGTGTGGGATATGCTTGGCCGACGAATTGCAGCGCGTCAACCTCCTCCTACGTGTTTACCGGAACTTCGGAGAGCATTGCTTTTTGAGTGGTGTAATATCCCCCGAAATCATATCGATCATTTGATAGTCGGCATGGCTAGGCGTTGTACGGACTGTATTCCATCGTCTGGGAGACATACAATGTATTAACAATCATACCAACCATGTACTATTGGTTTTTTGTAAATAGGGTTTTTTTGTAATTTGCTCCAGGAAGAAAAAATCGCCAATTTTTTTAATAATATCCAACATATAGCATCTTTTTTTGCTCTTTACCTTTTGTTTAATAAATAAGCTTTACAAATAAGTCAGATTTGTTTTGCTTCTAACTCTTCCTTTGCCTGATTTTGCATTATCCTTAATTTATGGACATGAGTGTATATTGAGTTAAGCAATTAATTCTATGTGTATTATCAGTCAACTTTGCTATTCTTCTTCAAAAATTGAAATTATTTGTGATAAAACTCGAACAGAAAGAAGTGGTGTAATGAAATAATGAGTGATCAAGTTCCTGACTGTAGCATTATTAAAATAGTGCTGGAACAAACATTAAACTCTTTAATGAATTAAAATACACCTAAATTATTTTTAAATGCAATTTATATGCGAGGAGAAATGGCTAAAAGAAGAAAGGAAATCACATATGCTGCTGAGCGGTTTTAAATACAATGTTTTATATTTGTGAAAATTTCAAATTTTGCTTTTTGAAAAGTGAATGAAACTACTAATTAATATTATTAACATTAATTATAAGTATTTTAGAAAATATATTATAATTGATTCATGTATTGAAATTATTTTGAACGTGTATTATAGAACAAAAACAGGTAAAGAAAAATTCTACATGTATTTTAGGATATTTTTCAATATTTCTAGCCAGATGAGGTATTAAACAAAAGCTTGTAATTTGTGTTTATATTAACCAATTAAACATTACTAGGTTTTATTTTATAAGCATATGTATTGAAGTTCAGTAATAAAATTTTTAAGAAATTTGAAATGATTTAATGACTATTCAGACAGTTAAATTATATTCCTGGTAGAAACAAGGATGCGTTTTGCAAAATAGTAAAAAGAAAAATTATTGGAGGTAAAAATACGATTGAGATCATCTTTTTTTTTTAAGTTTTTACATAAAAATGTGGTTTTTATTTTTTTCTTGGAAACTAATTCATTAATCGCAAAATCGATCCTTAAAGTTAAGAACACTAGCATGTGCAGTAAAACAATTTGGGGCAAAAACATTCAAAATTGTGGGAGAAGGAATTTTTAATTCTTAAATTTTTCTTCAAAAAATTTAAGTTTAAAAAAAAATACTAGCAGAATTTTTTTTTCAGCTTAAAATCATTTTGTCTTATAAAACCACTTAATATTATTCATAGAAAATAGATGAAAATTCTTAAATAAAAAATGTCGTTCGAAAGGTACCAAGTCCCCTTAAAGTTTTCTTCGGATTTTTAGTGAAACCTAAACGTAAAATATTTTACCAAAAAAGTCTTTAACAAAAGAAACTTTTAGTCTAACATTGTTTCAAAAGCAGTATACTTTAATTTCACGCATTTTAATCCGAATGAGCATATTGTTACAGATTTCGTATTTATTTAGAACTGTAATTAAAATTGTTTTATTTTCCCGTGCGCATATAAGCATTCTGTACCGCGCCACGCGCATAAGAGAAAATCCGCTCTTGTGATTGGACATACTTTCCGATGGCATCATTTTCTCTTGACGTAATGACGTTTAGGCGGAATTCTTACAGTTTTGTTGAATGACGCGCGTGAGTGATATGGAAGATTAAAAATTATCATTTGTTTTCTTTGAATAATAATGCCAGACGAAAATTTTGACATGCAGCCTTCTGCAGTTGACATCCTGTTTATGGAATAATAAAACTATAAATCCTTCAAAGATGCTGTTAATATCAGAAGCAATCTCAAAAGCTTAGATTATATAAATAAATGGGTTAATAAATTTAGTACAAAAAACGAAACACATTGGATAACATGACAATCTAGACTCAAATGTAAAGGTATGTGTGCTAGTAAGCATATTATTATTGAAATTTTGTTGTATTCTGCCCTTTCACATAGTAGAAAATATTTCCTTTGCAATTGTATATGTTATTTCCATGTTAATGTCCATGCCTTTCACACTTCTGATATTCTGTTGCCTTAAATTAAGGGAAAAAGTCCAATTAGTATGTTCGCTGAATACACGTGTATAAGAAAAGAAACTTTCTTCTCTGATAAACACTAGTTTTATACAAAGGTACAAAAGATATCACACATTAAAAAATGGACAATATTCATAAGTATATATTTATGGGAAATATTCAATTTATACATAGTTCTCTGTTTTCTGTGTTTCAAATCTATTGTAGTCTAACTTCAAAAAAAAAATTTTACTTTTTCAGACTGACTACAAATATCGTGAATTTACTGTGTATTATGTTATCTCCCAACGTTTTTGCTGTTTGCGAAAACTGATTTGTCTCATGCTTTCGGAGATTGCATTTGCAAAGTTTCTATATTTAATGAACATGAAACAATGAATTAATAATCACAATATCTTTAATACGAAGGCTTTTAAATTAAGAATACATTTATTAAAAACCTTTGCACCTAATGTTAATACACATTTACAGAGTTAGCGCACTATAAGAAATATTGATTTTCCTCTCTATGAAAAAAAAAGCACTACATTTTTTACATTAAATTCACCCTAACTACAGTGCAGTAATAAGTGTAATCGGCAACAGAAATATAACTCATTAACGGTAATAATCGTTTCGGAAGCAGTATCCAATCACAAGGACTGATTTTCTCCCTATGCGCGTGGTACGGTACAGAATGCTTATATGCTTCTCGTGCAACGCAGACTATTATTGAACAGAAAGCTAAGTTGCAAAAGTAAAAATAAAAGAGCGCGTGCATTTAATATTTAATAAATAAATCTCGTAATTGCACTTGCCATCTAGAAAAATCAAGAAATTAGATTTTACTAGAATGTTCTCGTGAATAATTCAAAATCTTATAACAGCCGAATTAGAACACCTCAGCTCAGTTGCTGTTGTTTTAAGGGAATTGTTTGTTTACTTAATGCTGTGATTGATCGTAGCGAATTCGTTGTGAGCTTGAATTAGTTTTCCTGTTTTGAATTGAGTTATGTTTAACGTTTGAGATATTGTGATATTGTACGAAGATCTCTGAGGAAATATTTCAGCCTTTTGTTTAATTTCGTGTGAAAAGAATAAATGTTATTCACTTTGTAACAACTTGTGCATTCAATCCATTATGGGCTAATCTTTGGAATATGGGAACTGGTAGTTTGGCGACTTTTGGCGACATTTTAGTAAGGCGATGATAATATTAATAATAATTTTTATTAATTTAATGTATTTTAATTAGTGTTTTTTAATTTATTTATATTTTAATTAAACGATAGTCATTTTGTGCATTACGCGTTTGTAGCATTTGCAATCCATTTCAGTACAAGTAAACCTGCATGGAAATAAGTTAAATATTTGACACTAAGTATTTGCAACCATTTTTAATGTTTGCCTTATAAATGCGCAGATGACTTTTATAATGGATAATTTAGAGGGAAAAAAATTAATATCTTACATAATTTATTTATTTTATACGTGCAAATGTTCATCCTTGGAAAGGGTATATGCAAGCTGAACATATAAAAGCTTGCATAGTATACATACTTTTTAGAGATCAGGTAATTTCATATATTTCCTTTTTTACCAACTTCAAAGATTCACAAAATTTTCCTGCATATTCGAGCAAATTTTTCTAATTTACGAGAAAAATTATCTACATGTTTCATATATAAATTTGCCCTGTAAAAACATATTTCTGTGCAAGTTTGTTCCACTACTTTCCGGAAAATTCCGTTCGTGATTTTAGCTAATAAGCACTTAGAAACAATTTCGCACCTAATCTTCGTCATGATTAAGCACTTTTGTTGAATAAAAATTCTAGCATAAACGTAATTCGGCTAGCAGATTGTTGGAAAAAATGTTGAGTTTAAAAAAAAAACCTTTACTTCGTGAAAACAAAATGGCGTCCAAAAAAAAAAAACTGGCAGGTTGCTGTAGCAGGGTTGCTCGCCAAATTTTCGCCAAAAAACCGCCAAGTTACCATAATCCGAAGATTCACCCCAGTATGAAACCTTATGCGCGCAACAATATTTAATCAAATGATCTTAGTAAGATATAAATATTTAACGATTTTTAAAATTTTGCAAGCATTTAATTCAGATATTCGCTATGCTTTCACTGGACTATGCTTTAAAGGTGCAGTTAGTTTAAATTCTCTAAAATTATTAAAAACAAAACAGAGTATTAATTACGTAATAGACATTTTTTTTTGTTTAAATACGTTTAAGTAATTTCAAACATTCAAACATAGTGTACATGATTTTCTAAGCAACTGTTACTTTACATGTGTATGGCTGGTTTGATGAACGTGAAATGAAGATGATTTACACTTATTTCAATTAATAATTTCCTCGGCATATAAAAGGATTTATTCTTCTGTAAGAAATTTCTGATTTCACGAAAGGAAGAAAATCCGTAATCAGCAGTCACGTGTTGAAATACATTACTCAGATCTTCAATTATTTATATCACAGTTTTTAACGGCATGAAATATTACTTCTACTCTTCGTTACATGCTGATGACTGTGTACAAAAATCCTATTTCTGGACTTGGCGTTTCTTGGATATCTGTTTGTAAATTTCAGTTATTTACTTCACATTTTCTTATAACACTATATTTCATGCTAGTTAAGTCTTTAAAATAGCGCTTGACCTAACTCAGCTTTGTATATCTTCTTGTTTAAGTGTGGTTCGATTCCATATGGGTTAATACTTGCGCATGTGTAGTTGAATTGTTTTAAAGAACTCTTCTTCTCAGAAGATATTTTCTTCACGTTTCCAACAGCTATATTTTCCTGACATTTGTAGTTAATAGACTACTTGAGGAAGATATCTTCTGCGGTATTCTTTTAAATGCTACGTGTTCACTATTCGGGACAGAAATAAGTCTGGGGATCCGGGAGGGGGATGGTATCGATTTTTTCGAGGATCTGAGAGCCGTCCTGGATCCTTGCGTTTCTTCAGATCCAGTTGCATTGAACTCGACCACATCTGGAGTCATGGGCATACCTTCAGATTGAACATTGTCGAACTGTCCATGAGTATGTTCATAACACTGTAATTTTGAAAAGAAACAGAAAACAATATTTCGAAGCCATATCCAAGAGTGCAGAATTGTCAAGAAGAAGTACCTAATCATAACTTGCAGACCTAAAAAAGAAAAGATCAGATACACATATGAAAGTACGGATAAAGAAAATCTCATTTCTAATCAGTTTCTTTAATTAAATAAACGTAAGCGACACAAAACACTAATTTAGGTGTGTTAAACACGCGGCGGGATGAACCCAACACTCTCTTAATCCATGAGTAATCCGTGTTAGTTCAGGAGGTTACTGATTAACTCAAAAAGTGTTGATGCCGGCCTCATCGTATAACGGAACCAAGAACGAAGAGTTAATTGCTTGCGACTATGTTGTTGTTATTTCATGCTCACTTGTTTCACAAAGTCAGCCCAAGCCCACGAGATTTCTCTTGTCAAGGAGCCCAAGATTACGCCTGTCGTTGGCAACAGCCTTGAGCACCTAACAGGTGACAGTGCGATTTGGCTCAGTTCCGCCCCAATTTTGATGGACAGCCCCGGGGGACGGGTCCGAGGGTCTCCCACCCCTCTCCCCTTCCGCCAAATCACATGAGAGGACTTTCGGCTCCCCGCATATTTAAGGTGCCGCACCGACACTATGCATTTACAAATATCCGTGCCTTCTCCGGGATTCAAACCCGAGCCCTTCGGCACGGCACTCAGCTTCGCTAACCACTATAGAGGTTGGGCGGCCGCTTGCTACTATAAAAGTGGATATTGTTTGGATGAGTTTTTGTGTACGGTTATGTAACTAACTTAATTTGGACATGCGTCTTCAAGGCAAAAGCCGATTAGTAATTGATGTTTCAAGGAACGAAACATCCGTTATCAGTTTGAAATTGTAATAGTCTTCCCTTAAGCACAGTAACTCAATTGGGCACTTCCTCATTGTATCAGCCTTAAAAATTTACTAGCAATTCCACAGAGATGTGGCATGTAGCTAGGTATGAGAACACGTGGCGAGATTTCGGCAAGATATCTCAGTTGAAAAGCCGTTCAACTTTGAGGGCCGCTATAACAAAGAATTCCCCCCACTTGTTCTGGATCTGTGTTTAGATGAAATCACCGTCTCGTTCGAAATCGTCGTTGGACTAGGATTTGGCTTGTATGTTTGTCTGTCTATGCATTTGTGCACTTGAAATGCTAGTGAATGAAAAGTTCTCTTCGGTGATTTCATGATAGAGGTAAGAATTGGGATATTCTCCATCAAACCGGAAACATACTCTACAGTAAGTGCGGAAGAAATTACACCTGTAAAGCCAGTGGCGAAGCTTTGTGTCCCTTTTACTTCTCTCTGTACTTTTTGGAACGGAATTATTAATGTAAACGAAGAAAAAAATTGCAGTACAGATTGCTATTTTGCCGCTCCAGACGGGAAAATGGTTAGTGACTCTGACTGCCGTATAGAAGGTCTCGGGTTCGACTCCCGGAGAAGGCATAGTTGTAAATTGTCTGTCTCTTCAAAGGAGGCAACGGTGGCCCATCTGCTACTAGGTGCCTCCATAATGAAGCGACCAGCGCATCCGGCTTTAGTAGTGGCCGACGTCTAAAACGGCAAGTGCCCGCCAACGGTGGAGGAAAAAAAGATTTATATTTTAAAGAATAACTTAGATATTATAGCATGGTTCTTACGTATTAACGCTACCGCAGCAGAAGGCTATTATTGGCTAATGCGCCAATAAAGAGCAATCTTGTTGTTCGCACGCTCACGCAGTTATCTTCTGGATTCCTTGTTGCCTTGTTGTTTGCTGCTTTTTGACGCCATATTTTAGTGCTACGAAAATGGGTATTTGGGATTTGTCTAAAACAGAACAAGTTGCAATTTTGTTTTTTTCAGAAGCGAAATATTTTACCAAAAAAACGAAAATGTATCAATTCCCATGACAGGAAACTTTATTTTGGTAAACGTAAGTTTAGGGAATGCAATTTAAGACAGTGTGATCAGCAAGTGGGACTCAGAAAAGACAACTGGTTTGAGGGAAGCAGAATTCCATTTTGTTCAGCTTTGAGATTTATAAACTGCTGGCGCGAGGAGTTGGCGTCGATTAAATTTTGTGAAAAGCAACTTGATTTATCGGATAAAACTGTTATGATTTGGAACAATTACATGTGTAAATTATGTCTTGGATTTGGAGAATGAAGCAAACAAGAAGGTAGGTGGACCAGATTGCATTGTGGAAATTGATGAAAGTTTGTTTACTAAACGTCAAAATAATTGTGGTCGAGGATTACCCGAACACTGGGTGTTTGGTGGTATATGTAGAGAAAGAAAAGATTCATTTGTTGTCACCGTTCCTAATAGAACTGGCTCACCCTTCTTGATAAAATTATTGAAAACATTGCAGACGGTAGCGCAATTTATTCTGACAGTTGGAAAGGTTACCAAAACAAATAGAATAGAAATAGAAGGATTCCTACATGCTAAAGTTAATCATAAATACAATTGTATTGATCCTGATACAGGAATTCATATACAAACAGTTGAGAGAATGTGGGGGAATAAGAGACATAGGGGGACAGCGAGACATCATTTGGAATCTTATTTATCAGTGTTCATATGGCTACAGCATCAGGTGAAAGAAAATGGACTGTTTTGAATCTATGTTAAACTCTATCTCGGCCCATTTTCCACCGAAATCCGATTGTGTACTTTGTTTTTAAATACTTTGTTTTTTTTTCGAAATTCAAAACACTTTTAAGTAAAGTGTTTTGAATTTCGAAAGCGTTTTGATTTTAAATAAAGTGTTTTATTTTATGATTTGTCGCAAAAATTTTAGCTGTAGATTGGTGGCACTTAAAAACAGCTAAATCTGTAGCTGCGGTGGCGTTAATACGTAAGTACCTATAGCATTAATTGCATTGCACATTCAGCAAATTATAAGAATCCTAAGCTTTGCATACACAGTAATGCTTGTCTTGCCTTATACTGACACCTAGGGTTACAACAGCAGCCGGTACTCTTATGCTATCGAAACCGGATTCAGAAATTCATGTATGGATGGGTAGGTGGAAAATATGCTTTGGCCTACATATAAGGCTCGCGCCAGTCTCACCCACATACGTCGCATTACTTAAAGTAGCATTTCATCCGTACAAGTGCATGTGCTCATGTAAACATTTTTTCAATTTTTATATCCTTAACAGTTTGCAACATTTTCACAAACAGCAGTTTACATTTTTTTACACATTTTTACAATACCTCTAAGTTAGCAACATTTCTGCACACAAAATAGAATAGGTTGTCACAAGAACTCTCGCAGGTAGCACCTTAACACTCAACTTCACATTATATTAGCTCCGTCTATTTTTACATTTAGCAGCAACAGACTACTCAACCTCAGTTTAGCAAATGCTAGTCCACTCATAGGAATTCGAATGCGTAGTTCTAGGTCAAAATTAGAACTTGCTATTTACTGACTTTTTAGTTTTCTTTTTACATTTTGATAGATTGTATAGTTTTTAGTTTACATGCATAATTCGTCTAGGGGAAGTTTTCAATAGGCAAGAGTTTCTAAATTACTTTTATTTACTTAAAAATAGTGTTTTACTTAATAAACTGTTTGTTAAGTAAAACACTATACTGTTTTACTTTGTTTTACTCAATAACCAAAAATAATTTGGTTTTCTACCTATGGACCTTTAATCAATATTCTTAGCCTTTTTACTTGCTTAATTTCTCAAAATTCTAACTAGTTTAATTTCATTTTGAGAAATTCACAACATTTGATTTTACTTTGGGTTTTGAATTTTTTACACTTGCCTATTTGGATGACGAAACACGAATTGAGTCATTGAAGAGTTAGATTTGGAGGCAACTTCCCCTTAATAACTCTGTCTCCTGCCTGCTAAACAGTTATACACTTATGCTAATTATTTGGTCTTAGAATTTAAAAAAAATTAGATTAATTTTTAGAAATTATGTATTTGTTTATTTTTCTCGTGGTTTTAAATACGTACACTTAATTTAACTATGCTCTTAGAATTTAAATGATATTGTAAATTGGCTCTCAGCAATAACGAATTTTATTTTTGCAATTAAAATTACATTTTAAATTTATATTTGCTTTTTACGAATAGAGAATATTTGTTAAATTCAAATGTAATTTCTTGCAACAGTGGTGCAAGATAATTTATTTAAATTCAATTTAACTTTACTGTTTTCATGTGAAACAATTTACGTACGCATGTATACACACACACACACACACACATATGCACATACATACATGCATTTCTTAATCCGGGCCCAATAACAGTAGAGTATCCAGCAATTACGAGGCAATAATTATGTGGCAAAGCTATTAGGCTCTGATAACGTGGCGAGGGTTATTATGAGTACAAAGCTTGGGGAGATGCAACTTTCATGCAGCATTGCTATGTAAGTTTTTGCTGTTCGCTTTAAGTTAGAATACACTTTCAAAACTATGGAAATTATGTATCGTCTTGAATTTATTATTACTACATAAGTCTAATCAATAATGAATTTTATCTAAGTAATAAGCTACTAAATTCAAAATATAAGTACGTATTGATTTTTTCACAGTATCGCATTTAATTACTCGAGGACTGGAGGCATCTTCAAAATTAAATATATAACGCAGCGGTAATAGAGAAAAATAATGTTTACTTTCTTACCGTTCCTTTTGCAGTTTCATTTAAAAAATAATAAAATGTTAACAAAAAATCAACTTCTACTACACGAACCACATTTATTAGATAAATATATTACTCCACGCTGAACTAGTGCGCGTAAAAATATTAAATTTATAGTGTATGTAAGCATAAATGTAAAGTATTTTTTGTTATTAGACAGAGTATCGACTGAGAAATGGCAACAGCTAATTTCTGGATGTCGTTCCAGAAATCAACTTCTACTACAGGAACCACATTTATTAGATAAATATATTACTCCACGCTGAACTAGTGCTCGTAAAAATATTAAATTTATAGTATATGTAAGCATAAATGTAAATTATTTATTGCAGACTGAATATCTACTGAGAAATGGCAACAGCTAATTTCTAGATGTCGTTCCAGAAATCAACTTCTACTACAGGAAACACATAGACGACTTAAGAAGACAACTGAATGCCTTGAGATGGAATGTTGGTGACAAGAAATCGATCCTAAAGTGTTGGAACTGTGGTGCTGAAGGCCACATACGAAGGAACCGCAGAACACCCCAGAACACGGAAAATAAGATCATTTCCCAGCAACGACGCAGGAAGCAAATTAATAATCATATCGCGGAACGGATTGAACGACAGTGAAAAACCCCGTTTTAAAGCGCTCAAGATTTCTGCATCGAGTAGAAAGAGTCTATCGATCCATGGGCATATCCATGGAATTCCTTGCAATATGATCATTGACACAGAAGCTAATGTTGGCCATCATTCGGAAGGATTTAGCTCAACAATTTAAAAATAAACTCATTTGGACGCCATCCTGCCTTACCCTGCAAACTGCATCTGGTGATAAAATCGACATATATGGGAAGTTAAACGTGAAGATCACGCTTGAAAGTGCCGCCTATAATCGCACGGCATATGTGCAGGATATTACAGATCCTTGCATACTTGGACTGGACTTGACTTTTTAAGGAAATTTTTTCCTAGGACTTCAACAAATGTGTTCAGCATCAGGGAACATAACTATCCATCAGCAAAAGGGATCCTCACCTCGAAACGCTGACGCGTTGTCTAAAAGACCCGGCTAAGAAAGCTGCCAAAAATCATTCTAGTGTCGAAGAGGAACCCGAGACTACCGGCAATTCTCCATCCCAGATGCTCTTCGATCGTGATCTTAGTCTCCCTTGTGATCTCTTGTTTGGTCGCTCTGGGGATCCGCCTTCATCGCCTGAGGAATACATCCAAGAACTCCAGGCCCGTTTCGAAGTGATGCACAGTTTTGCACGGCAGCGAGTCAGCTTGGCCATGGAGAAGATGAAGACCCGATACGACACGGGAGTTACTGGAGATCAATTCAACGAAGGAAACAAGATGTGGTTGTGGAATTAAACTCGACTCGACTCGACTCAAAGGATTCTGTCCGAAGCTACAGTCAGCTTGGGATGGTCCGTACACGATCCTAAACAGGTTGAACGGTGGCGTGGTTCGGATTCGTAAGTCATCGAACTCTAAACCTAAAGTCGTTCATTACGACAGGTTAGCTCCTTACTGTGGCCATATACTGCATATAATTGTTAATAGTAATGTAAATAGTTTAAGACCATGGTCCTTTTTGCTTCTAAATTTGTTAGTATTTGATCTGTATTTAGTATTTGATTTGTTTTATGTTATTTATTGCAATTATTGTTTATGTTGTTTGTTATGGTAATGTAATATGTATTATTGAAATGATGCTTTAGTTGTAAATATTGCTTCCTCTCCAGGGGTAGCCCTGACAGGGACGTGCAGTCCTTGGGAAAGGGCAGTGTTACGAATTTTGTATTTAGTTAGGTATTTTTGATAGAATTGTAATTAAAACATTTTATTTCCCCGTGTAATGCAGCGCGTGACATTTTAAGATAAAGCTACGCCAGAAAAGTAAAAATACAGGAACATGCGCATTTAATAAATAGATATCTCGTAATTGCTTTTCCAGAAACCTCGAGAATTGAAAGTACCAGAATGTTCTCGTGCATGATTAAAATGCTTATAAAAGCTGGAGAAAAACATCTCAGCTCAGTTGTTTTAAGTGAACTTCAGTTGTTTACTTAGAGCTGTTATTGATTGTAGCGAATTCGCGGTGAGATCGGATTAACTTTCTGTTTTGAACCGAGTTCTATTCAGCGGTTTAGTAGTTTAAAATATAACTACTGTGAGATATTGTGATATTGTACGAATATTTTCAGCATTTTATTTCTTTGGATAAGAATGAATTTTATTAACATTTTATATAAAGAACTTATTAAGAGGCAAAAATAAAATGCAAATTTTTTAACCCGTCCTGCGCTATAGCTGCAGGATTGAAGTAAAATGAACTTAAAGCATCTAAAGTTCTGTTTTATTCTCTTTTCCAAGTGTTTCGAA
>KK120919.1:67378-85973 GCA_000611955.2 Stegodyphus mimosarum | reverse complement strand
GTGGTATTCAAATCAGATTCTTTTAGTAGTAATATAAATTTTAAATTATATGAAAATAGCAATTTTTATGTTATTTTGTATTACTAAACGTTAACCTGAAATAACGCAAAAGTAAAAATGTGGATTTTGCACGATTTTTTATGCGTTAGAGAAATTTGCTTCATTTTTATAGAGATTGTCTTGATTTTTGCTTCACTGAAATATAAAAAGTACCAGAAGCTGAAGCTTGGTTCCAATTTCACACTGCTTCCAGTACCTTTTCCGCTTTGCACATACATGGCAGGTGCATAACGGAAAACTACCTCACCCTCTGAATCTCTCATTTTTCGGCATATTTTTTATCATTGTATGAGAATTTTGTATTGTACGACATTTGATTATCATAAGCATAGTGCTGCCATCTCGTGGGTAAAGTGAATAACACTCAATTTTTTCCTAGCGTTCTTTTTATATTATACTTTGTAATAAAAACCAAGGCTTAAATTCCGCCGAACTCCTGTACTTCTCATTTTCTATGTGACATTGTGTGTATCGAAGCGTTAACTAAGATGGGCTCCTGTGTTTTAATTATTTTAAAACTATTTGTGATGAATTTACATAAATTTATTAATTTATCTCTTTCAATTTTATTTTATTTAAATTATTATTAGGACCAGAAGTGCTGTAAGTCTCGAAACTTACTTTTGTAACACTTTTGAAACACAGTATTGAACACTGTAACACTTTTGAAACACTGTATCATTCATGATTTAAAGAAATTAAATGTTGAAGAATCTGCATGAATGTATGTATGTTTCTGCCATAGTGGAAAGACAAAACCTAAAGCTATCCAGTTTTGAATAATGTACTCCTCCACTCGAATATGGGCACCTGGAAGCCCGAATCTTGAATTTGAAGCTTGTTTTATTACCCATTTCGTATTTTTTAAACTTGACGAATTTTTGATTAAGAAACTCGACGATTTCAAAGCGAACAACGCCAACACTCTGTACGGAATAAAATAATTTTATCTCCAGACTGTTTATCTGAGATTCTGAAGATATGCTGTTTTTAAATAGCTTTAGACCAAAGCGTTAGCCCAAATGCTCTCGAAACGTGTATGTATGTGTAGGTGAAAATAACGTACATTTTTTAAACTTAAAAAATCTAAGAGATTTTAGATTTTATATTAAAATTTTGTTTACTTATAATTATATTGTTTATTAATTGCTTGAAATTATGATGACATCAAATTACGAAATAACTGAAATTTATTTTTTTATTGAGCCAATCAATGGTACGAGACGAAATAATAGGTTGGTAAGGTAATGTTTTCAGACACTTGTATTTTTTTAACTTTATTTGTATAGATCTTGTATTAAATATTGAATATAGGCTTCAATTTTTTTTCAGATAAATTATTTTTATCTATTTTAAGATATGTTAATCTATCTCTATATACAAAGAAGAAAGTCTGTTTGGTTGTCCTCTAATAACTCAGTCACTACTATAGCTATCGTCACCGAACTTTCTACAATTCTTTTCTGTGTCCTAGAAAAGGTCTGTTTTCCCAAAAAAAAATGAGCTAAAATGAGAGATCTTAATTAAAAACTCGGAAAAACGATAATTTTCGCAATCATTTTTCCTAGTCTCGCAAGCTGGAGATAAAAATCCGTCTTATTTCTAGAATTGTTACCAAAACTGGCTTTCAAATCGTAGAGTTTGTTAATAAAAATTGTGTAAGTTTTACAATGAAAAAAAAATAGCACTGCCCAAACATTTAAATACATTAGTATCGATTCTAAAACCTCGTAGGAAGTCATTTCGACTATTCTCACCTTCGTACGACTTTAACCAGCCGAGATATTAATTAAAAACTCTGAAAACACAAATTTTCGCACTCATTTTTCCGAGTGGTAACAATCTCGCGCGTTTAAGATAAAAATGCTTTATTTCGAAAAGTGTTGCTACTGCTTGTATTCAAATCGTAGAGTTTGTTATTCAAAAATTTGTACATTTTACAAAATCTCTATAAAGAAGAATGCTTGTTGATTAGACCAATTTATTAGAAAGACGAAAATCATTAAAAATTGCGTGCCATTGTTGCTGATATCATGCGAGAGAATTAGTTTATTTTTTTATCGAAATTCTTTATGTGGGTTCCATAGTGCATCAGACTGAAAAATTTATGATATGAATCGTACTTTTTGCATAGTTATTAGAAAAGAATTACAGCGGTATGGTTCTCTCTGTTCTTAGATAGATTACTCTCAATCTGGCTTAACTGGCATCGGGTACTTCCGCTAGTTTAAACATAAATTCCGAGATATTCTGCGGATTTCTCGGTGATCCTGCGGATTCTAAATTCTGCGGAGGGGGAGGGACGATTCTTAGTGCGATTAAGTTCGCGGAGAGAGAAATGCTAAAATTTACATAGGTTTCTCTGCATAAAGGCATCTTATTGATATTAATCTTCACTTGAAAATTCTAGAATAGTTTTGGCGATAGTGGACGATATCTGAGGATTATCAATGACAAGTTTTCGATTTAAGTCACCACATTTTATTGCAATTTTTTGACTGTCGACAAATGAATATCTTGCTAAAAGTTGCAACTATCCGACTCTATTTGGAAGATTAACGTCTTATTGTTTAATAATTTACAGCTGAAACTAAAATTAGGACCAATTACTGTTATAACTTTTCCTTTGCTTTTTTGTTTAGAGTGTCTATCGCCTAAATCGCCGGCAACACTTGAATTTCGCAAGTTACAGACTGGACGATTATATATGCTGTTTCGTCGAATGAAAAAGGTGACTGTTTTAATTGGTAAGTACTTTTTCTTTTCTCATTGGTAATAATGTCCCTATTTTATTCTAAACAGGTACAGTGTATACTCTCGGTTATCCGGGTGCGTATTATTCCATTTGCGGATTATCTGCGCATGGTGGTGTCCACGCAAGCACAATCAACGCTATGCGCGAGAATGTGTGAAAAACAAACATGCACAAATCCGAGCTGCTCTAAAAACCGCTGAAATGCTTCTAGCTTCAACGATTGCCTCGTATAGTTAGTTTGTTTTTCACGAAAACTTCATGATTTAGGAATACTTCACGAATATTTTTAAACAAAACTGTTAGTTCAAATTGTGTTTTCCAGTTATCCATGCTTTCCCTGTATTATTCCTGATAATCGAGAGTGAATGAGTGAGGAAGACTACTGAGCTGGCCTTAGCTTCACGGTGTGTTATCTTCCTAGCAGAAACCATCTACACTCTGCTCCACCCTGCCCCACCCTGTTCCGAGAAAGCAACCCAATAGACCGCCAAGAGCCTCACGAAGTCTACATTGTAAGCTTGGATGTTGCTGTTCGGGGGAAAAAGTATCTTGTTAAGAATTACTTAACCCTTTTAGTACCGAACGACGATACATCGTCGTTCGGTGCACTTGCCAAAAATACCAACGACGATATATCGTTGCGCCTTTGTTGGGACCTTATTGTACTCATCACAAGAGGTCTGTGTTTCAAAATAACTTTATGAAATGTTAAAATGGTTCATATTCGATGCAACACATGTGAAAAAAGGGTTATTAGACTTAACTTTTTGTTATATTTTATGCTGATTAGTGCCGCGGGTCTGTATATGTTAGAGCGATAAGATAGAAACGGGACCCGGGATAGTTTCTCTGGACCGTAATCACAATCTTTATGATGTTTATGATAGTTATCGAAGTATTCAAGGGGCATGCCTGCATCGACTGCCGTTTCTGTCTTATCGCTCTAACATATACAGATCCGCGGCACTAATCAGCATAAAATATAACATAATAACCATTTTTTCACTTGTGTTGCATCGAATATGAACCATTTTAACATTTTATAAAGTTATTTTGAAACACAGACCTCATGCGATGAGTACAATAAGGCCCCAACAAAGGCGCAACGATATATCGTCGTTGGTATTTTTGGAAAGTGCACCGAACGACGATATATCGTCGTTCGGTACTAAAAGGGTTTAAATTAATCAAAAAAGCAATAAAAGATTGTTAAGAATCGCTGTTAGTATAAAACAGAAAGTTAATATTAGATAAAAATACGGGGAAAAGGACCTGCCTGAAAAATTTTTAAAAAATTAGAATAAGAAGTCCTAGCGCCCAAACATAAATTAGAACAGATTACTTTCCATGTACCTGACTCTTATGTAAAACATTTAAAAATTGTGTACCTGTTATCATTAAGATAACAGATTCCTGTATAATTTATATCTTTGCGCAAACTTAAACTTGTTTTGCAACTGAATCATGCATCTAGATTTTCTTTCCTATTACCTGCAAATAGGATAATACATACATATGTATAAAACTGAATATTAAAGTAAAATATATATATATAACTGAGAACAGAAATACAGAAAGCTGCATACATAACACTTTAATAATGCTAATAACTGCATACATAACACTTTAATAATGCTAATAACTGCATACATAACACTTTAATAATGCTAATAACTGCATACATAACACTTAAATAAGGCATACATAATACATGAAAACTAAAACTGCTAAATATAATACATAAAAAAGCAGTCCAAATCTTTGCCAAGTACGAAATTACCTTCATAGTACATGCAGAGAAGTAATAAATACACACTGGAGTACATTAAAGTGAAAATAAACAGGAAAGTACAGCATAATGCTATTCTCGGTAAAACTGATATCTGATTGCTAAAAGTTGAATACATAATGCTGAGCTGTTGTTATCACTAAGAAAAGAGACCTCGCCTAAATTAATTCCGTAGTTACTTTTATGATCTTAGTACGTGCACATAGTTTATACAAAACATAACTGAACACTTGATGCTGATCACATAAATACAAATTTGAGCATTTGTTATTGTTAAGAAGGCATACCACTAGTGGATGAAACTGGTGACGTCGCACTTCACAATACACTGGTGTGCAAAAATTAAGGACGAGCCGGTTTTTTCAACATAACTTTGTACAAAAGCTTTCCAAATCAACACATTTAATACCGTAAGATCCCCAATACGTAAGGACATGAGTAATGTAAGCAACACTTACTAAAAGAGAAATCAGAGGGATAAAAAGAAGCTTTATTGAAAAAGTAGCATGGAGCGCAATGCGACTGAAGGCCGAAACATCCCTGTGATGGGTGTCCAGCAAGAAACATCCGGTCTTTAATAGGGAATATGATCTCCCCTGACTGCTAGGCAGGTTTCACATCATTTGTGCATGCTGGATATGTGGTTGTTAATGAGCTGTTGAGACACTGCTGCTCGTTCCTCTTGTAGCACCAATCGCAGTTTCGGAATCGTTACTGGCGATAAGTTACGTGCTGCCACGGGTCTCCCTAGTAAGTTCCGTACATGCTTGACGGGATTTAGATCCAGAGACCTTGCCGACCAATCCATGTGTTCAATATCTTCACTCTCCAACAGCTCTTCGACAGTAACTGTGCGATGAGGTGGAGCGTTGTCGTCCATGAAGAGGAACTGAGGACCCATAGCCCTTGTGAAAAGACGCATGTAAGGAAGAAGAACCTCGTTACAATAGCAGTCCCAGGTGACGAACCTCCTTGGGAGATATGAAGGTCGGTCCGGCTACCAAGCATTATGTCTGCTCGAACGAGAACTCCGCGACCTCCAAAACAGTCCCTTTTGATGATGTTGAAGGGGTTATTGCGTGTTCCCCGCTCTGTCCAGATGTGTATGTGTCTAGAATCGCAACTCAGACTAAATCTGCTCTCATCTGTAAAGAGTACTCGTCCCCATTCATTGTCTCTCCAATTCCGGTTTTCCCGGCACCACAGAGAACGCCTTCTCCGATGGGCAGGCGTTAGGGGTACACACTGTACAGGGCGTCGTGCAAACAGACCACCACCGTGCAGTCTTCTGGCCACGGTAAAACGCGATATCGGTCGTCCAGTCGCCTGTGTCGTGTGTCTAGCGATTTCTCCTGCTGTCTGCCGCCTGTTTCTTCTGGCCTGTAAGGCAATATACTGGTCATCTGCGGGTGTGGTTAATCGTGGACGACCACTACTAAACCCCCGGGTAGCTGTTCCTGTAGTTTAAAATTGTCTCCAAAGTCGCGAAACGATGCTGCGAGCAATTCCGAACTCTGCAGCCACACTTGTCACACTGCGGCCTTCTTCCAACTTCCCAATGATTCGACATCGGGTAAAAGCATCCAGATGTCGTCTAACAGATTGATTATTCGCCATTTCTCGCTGAGGCAGCAACTCGGTGTGATTTTAACTGCTATACGGCGTGCAATCTCTTTGCCAGAAATACTGATCTTACTCCGACAACATGCTTTGTACTACTCAGACACTCCCCCATTACGTCTACCTGCATATCTGCGCATGTGCTACCGTACATCACCTTACTTAATCTCCTGACTGGTCTTTCTGTCCGCTCTGCCTCTTCGTTAAGCTGATATGCTAATTTTTCGACTTCGTCCTTAATTTTTGCACACCAGTGTATGTACCAGTGATCGTCTTTACTTGACTTTAATGCTGTACCAAGAATAATATCATTAACAAACTTGAGGTGATAACAGAAGTTGATATTGCACTTTTTTAAATTTAGAACAAACTTAATGAGCCTATTTATTACAAACTTGTAATTTAAATGTAGAATTAGTAAGTGTAGGAAAAACACAGTGCATTTGAAGATTTTACTGACACAGTATTCGTTTTCTTGTCTTTCGAATCCTAGACTTGTACTTTAATTGCAAAAGTAACATTTTTAAAGAATCAAGAGTACACTATCTTCGGCAAAATTGAAAATTCTGCGTAAGTGGCATACTTCCTGGAAGATCGATGCGATTTACAATACCGCTTTTATTCGCCGTCTAAGAATTGACCTTATCCCCTTGGTAAAATAACTAGCAGAATCTAAGTATTACGTTGCAAATGATATTGCAATGTTAATTCTTTCTTACCACTTTGTTCTGAATTAAATAAAAGTACCTTCCAGAAATATGTTGAAAATATAAAATGTGTATAGAGTTATATAAAATAGGGTTAGTTTTTTAACAATATGTATTTACGAAAATGTTAAAAATTCTGCTCTGTATTCTGCATATGATATAGATTACTCGGCTTTTTCTCTAGATCGCCTTCTACAACTGTTCTATTATGCGAAATCGGTGGATATTAAGTGTACATATGGACATCGAATGTGGCATTTAAAATAGTTTTCCATAGTGAAAAAGGCTAAATTAATACGAGTCGAATTGATTTGATGTAATATGCGAAATATAAATATCTATTTTGGGAAAATTAAAAGTATCTTCCACAAATTTGTTGAAAATATGTGTATAGAGTTATATAAAATATAGTTAGTGTTTTAACAAGTCCATGTATTTACGTAAATTTTTCCATAGTGAAAAATGCTAAATTAATAGGAGTCGAATTGATTTGATGTAATATGCGAAATATAAATATCCATTTTGGGAAAATTAAAAGTATCTTCCACAAATTTGTTGAAAATATGTATATAGAGTTATATAAAATATAGTTAGTGTTTTAACAAGTCCATACATTTACGTAAATCTTGAAAATTCTGCTCTAGATTCTGCATATGATATAGATTACTCGGCTTTTTCTCTAGATCGCCTTGTAGAACTGTTCTATTATGCGAAATCGGTGGATATGAAGTGTACATATGGACATCGAATATGGCATTTTAAATAGTTTTCCATAGTAAAAAATGCTAAATTAATACGCGTCGAATTGATTTGATGTCATATGCAAAATAAAATTTCTATTTTGGAGAAATTAAAAAGAAAAATGCAGAAATAAATTGAAAATTTTTGTTCCTTCTATATGAAGGTTTAACTATTTTTTCTGTAGGTAAAGAATTACCAAGTTTAGTACGTGTCAATTTAATTAAACCTTGAAATACTTTATCTTAACATTAATGTGAGCGAAAGAGAAAATTTAAAATTTTTTACAGAACATCATTCAAAACAGAACAAAATAATTTATTAATCACCTTTTTCTTAACGCTTTAAACAGAACTTGTCAAGGGAAAAGTGTTTTGAAGCCTTAAACGAAGTTGATTTAATGATTCTTTACTCGGAGAAGAAGTGGTTAAACCTTCATATAGAAGGAACAGACAACCTGACAACACATACGCAGATTCATCTTTTTGCTTTTTTCAATTTTTAAAAAATTTATTTTCGACTATTTCAAGACTATTTTTTGGAAAAATATAGGAAATGCATCATATCATGTAATAAACTTGGTTGGTTAATATGTCTTCAAGTTCCACTGGAGTAATATGGAAATATCTGAACTTTTCTTTGGGAATTGAGACTTACAAAATATTGTGCTTAAAATCTTGAAACATATATGACACAATTGCGTTATTCTTAAATTTTCATGAAAGATGAAATATATTTGATTTCTGCGTGAAAATTTTAGTATCATTCAGTAAACACCTGTGAAAAAATTCGCGTGGTATTCCTGTAATACGAAACGACGCAAATTCTTTGAAAAAGAATAGTGTATATTCTAACACAATAGAAATGCAGGGTTTTAAAACGTTGGTGTAAATGCAAGAAATCAAGCATGAAGATTAGCATTTTTCCGCTCTTATTAGTGCAAACCTCCTAAACCGAACCTAAAGCTACAACCAAAAGATGTTATTCCCAATTGAATGGATATTACAGAGGCTGTTCGCACATTTTTTAGACGGTGTATATTGTATTCACAAAACTAAATTACATAAAATTCTTGTGTTTTAAATGTTCTATTTGACATCCCTTTTTCTGAGCTATCTTTCGACACCGCTGTTTCCAGGATGATAATGCCTTTCGAAGTGTCAGAAGAGGTATTCTATCCCATTCCTCCCGAACAGCTTTCCAGAGTCCTGTTAAGGTTTTGGGACAACGTTTGGATAATGCAGTTTTTAAAAGTACGAAAGCACAAAAATCCATAGGTGACACATCCGGAGATTCAGTATGGATAACGGTGAAGGGTATATGGCCTTGATACCAGTTACTTTATTACATTTCTTTTAGGAAATTTACAGTGGATTTTGATGCGTGACTGCTAGCTTTGTGCCGATGGAGTCTCACAGATGGATGACACCGTGGGTAAAGCGATGGTATTTCATTCAGAAAAATGGGCGATAAAATATGTTCTTTGATTGTATTTGGAGTTAATCTGGACATTTTTTGCACTCACTTTATTTTTAACTTGCCAGTATAAGAAAAACCAGCAACCATCATGAATCCCTTAGAAAAACTTTCTTTGAACCATGTACTTAAATTTTTTTCACCCCCTTTTTTGATAATAAATGGCTCTTTTTTTGTTACAATCGTTTAAATACACCCATGCTTCATCTATTGTGAGAATTGTTTTCCATTTTTCTTCGGATAAGTGTTTCTCATATAGAATTCTGCAGCGTGTCTATGAGAACTTTTAGGCCAGCAAAGGATAGTTGCCTTATGATGCTTTTAGAAATGTTTAAGAAATGAATACAATAAAACTTGTGTTTAACAAGCCATAAACAGAATTTAAACACTTGTCGCGGATAGATTAACGGATGCAGAAGATTTTCAAAACGAGCAGTCTCGGAGTCCTGCATGAAGAAGAAACACGCTGCAGAATTCTATATAAGAAACACTACATATGCTTTGGAAGAAGACGATGCACATTGCGTTTTTTCGCTTTCTTAAGATTTAAATCAACGTTCAACATTTCGTTAATGATTTTGCAACTGTCCTTTGACTAGGGTGATTTTCCTTTAACATTAAACAACGTACCTTGGCAATAGTCGAAGTTGTCCGTTTTTTCCTTGGATACTTGTTCGGAATTTTTGTCCCACTCGAGGCTCCAATTTGATGTTTTTCCCTTTCATGTCGATGATATTACCTATCGACGCTTTAGATATCACAAAACCGTGACTCTCGCATCGTTTTTGGATAACGGAGTATGCCTATTTCTCTTCGGAAAGAGCGTCAATGTAGCCTTCGAAACACTGCTTTGTTAAATTCGCCATTTTGAAAAAACACAAAACTTTCAAGCCCCAGACGATAATTTTGACTTTTAAAAACATAGTACAATTGCAATTACTTCTTTTGAAGCAAACGATTTTTTATTACCGCTTACCAAAATAGTCTAAAAAATGTGCGAAATAGCCTCTGTATTAAGGAATATTAGATAATATGATGAGAATTTTTAAGAAAATTTGGAACAGCTATGTCTTTCCCTTATTTTTTTCAATATTTCTTATTTTATAAATTAAAAATTTGGCTAAAAGTGTTAAATATAAAAAACAGAAACTTCGCATATTTCCCTTATGGCCCAAAGTAATGTAAATTCATTTAAATAACTTATTAGTAAAAGAACGACATGTTAGATAGATTTTGCCTGAAATACATTTTTGCATTCTACGGGTTCAGGGATTAGGAGTGATTGGTGATAACACTTGAAGAAGAATTAAAATGCAGTTTATTCGTCAGTATTACACAGAAGATTTCCAAAGGCACGTTTACAATCGTCGAGAAACTACGACAACACGCTGAATCAATCCTCAACACAACCTTCAGCTGTAACAGAAAAGACAGCTTCACGGCAAAGCACTAAAGCACAGCTGCTGACTGGGTCGATCGCTCTCGAGCTAAACTTTGATCTCGAGACTTTACTACTGAACTCCATATACTCTAGATACTCTCCTCTATCTCTCCGCGTACAGGCAGGGTATATACAGCTTTTGACCTGCCTTCAAGAACATTCTCGAGAAAACCAGTAAGAATTTGTTCCAAAAAGTTCTCACTCTGTCTACGGCATATCGCCAATTTTGTCTCCAAATGACGCCAAATGGTCGATTTCACGCCAAATCTGGCAACCCTGCATTTCCTTGCCATTTTTAACCCTAAACCAGCTTTGCGTGGAAGCTATCTTACCGCATCTGGGCATTTCGTAACAATAGCCATATCTGAGACCTCTGCTGGTGATTCGAGTAAAGAAATTGATATAAAACCTTAAAAATATATAAAATAATGTGATTTTAAGTAAACACCTGCAGGGCTTTTTTTATTCGTATCTAAAGTTAGAATATGAATTAAACCTTTTGCCTATAGCGGAATTTACTGATATCTCTCTAGGAGAAGGATTGGAAACAGTTGTCATCTTTTCATAAAAACTCTTGTAATATTTAGTTGTCAGTGGGTAGAAAGCATTTTTACAGTATGTGGCTGTGAATGCAACTGACGTCTTTGTGACAGACGTCTTATTTTTTAAGTAAAAAGGTTCACTTTTCTGACGAAAGCATGTCCAAACCTTTAGAAGGGTGAAACATTCTGATTTTCGTCTGTTAAGGGAAATGTGTGTTAGGAAAAAATGAGGGTTTCTCTGAATTTTCTTTTTAGTATAAAATTAGATTTAGAAGAAAAATTTCTAAAAAAAACTAATTCATTACCTTACTCTTACTTAAATTATCTTGAATGTACGCTTGAAAAGTTATCATAAAAATATACACGTTTTTACCTTACACTATTGTAGGAAATGATTTCTTACTCAAGTTTAATTATAATACTTTACGAAATTTTACCCTTCATCCAAAAATAGGCTGAGTTTTCTTAATGAATGTGATCTCCTTGATGAATATGGGGTACTACATATTTAACTGCCTTTTCTCTAATAACATTCTAATTTAATAATGTTAGATATTATTATTAGATTCCCCATATCTAATAACATGTAACATAGATAATTATAATTCTTAAAAATGCTACCTGAAAAAGGATTAAGTTACATGAATTAGTGTTAAGTGTATCTAAAGTGTTTTCAGAATACACTTTATGTATTACAAAATGTTGAATGATTCATAATTTTTGTGAGTACGCTGATAAGGCTAAAATAAAGCGAACTTCGGGTTTCTCCACTTACGGTAAATTTGAGGTTAACAAGAATCAAGACTCATCTATAGGTAAATCTCATTGCTTTCTGTAGTAACTTTTCTATAACTAGTCGGATATTTATGTAAATTACTTAACATTCGGTAAAGATACTATCCTTATTTGGGTAAAACAGCGAATGTTCTAATACTTTAAGTAAAACATGAATATTTCATATTTGAATTTTAATATTATATTAAAAAGTAACTCTTTAATACAGGGCTGCAATATTTGGTGGCAACAGTTTGAAAAGTGAACCGATATTTATTATTTCTGACGCAAAATCGCAAAACGAAAACAATAGTCCTTCAGGGACAAAGCTCCTCTGGACTAAAAAAAAGAAAAAGAAAAAGAAAAAAAAATCCAGTTTAAAATTTAATTGCTGTTTACTGGAGTCGGTGTTTCAGACGTTACATCGGTTAAACCTAATTCAGCACTTTTTTTCGAAAAATTTTACTTAAACTATCAATTAAAGAAGAACTTGATTAAAATGATGTTTGTTACTCACAGATCGAACTCCTTTCTTAAGCCCATAATGATTCTTTTTTTTTCTTTTTCTTTAGCGAATGCTTACTTTTATTTATTTCATTTATCTTAACAATGATGTGGAGGAGATTTATCTTAACAATGATGTGGAGGATACAGATAATTTGCAAAGGACCAAACCATAGGTCTATCAAAGAAACGCTTTGGTACTTGGTCAGAATGTTTGAAATCCATCTGTGCTGCCATCTACTGTCGGCAGAAGTAACTTAAATTTATCGATTTTATTTTGCAGAATTATTACTAAATGCATAAACTATCTACTTAAAACAAACTAAAATGTAACGTATTTGAAATTTAAACTATTGATTTAAACTATTAATATGCTTTTAAAAATTAACTCAAATTACAGACTTCTTAATCAACGTACTTCCAAACTTTTCGGTTGTTTCATTACATTACGCTTCCAGGCAGTGAAGGCATTATATGCCTTCTATAGCTTCGATGAGATCATTTAAAATGCTTTTAATTTATATTGTTCTGCAATGATACATTTCATGAACACCTGCATCAGTAACGTAATTAATTGTTATGATACGTAACTCACATCGCCGCAGAATCGTTTTCCTGCAATTTTTGGTATGTACTTTTATATATTGTTATATCGGAGAAATATCCATTCTTTCTACTAAAAGCCGTAAATAATCCGGTTAGTAAATGCAGTTTAATTACGTTTTAATTTTTTCACTGAACTGCTTGTTTCAGGTGCAACAGAATTTCCAGAAAAGCGGGAAATTTCGAAGAGCGGGACGTTAAATTTGTTTTTGTTTCTAGTTTAGAAATTTGTCATAGCCAGATGGCCTTGGAGACTATAGCTTTCGTCAAATAATTCATTTTTTTTCTTTTTAAATAGTAAGGAAAGTTTACACATATTTGACATATAATTTAGACTACGAATTCAGAGACTGAATTATAAAACCAAGTGCTCTTAAATCCAAGCGATTAGAAATCATGCAAAATTTTCTCCTTATTTTAATCGAAGATAATTTTGATTGTTCTCCTGAAATAAAATTCAGTATATGTATCATTTAGCTAAAATAAAAAAATTTCCTTTCGTTTGAATTATATTTTAATCGTAAATTGGGAGTTTCTTGAACAATCTTTTACTAAATGAAACTTTAGCTGAGAAGTAAGAGAATTAGATGTATGTTGTAGCAGTGGTACATTATTTTTGTTTTCTGCTTTTTTTAATCATTAATTATTTTGGAAAATTTTAGGATTTTTGTTATTTTTGCTTTTTTTAAATTATTAATTATTTTGGAAATATACGTGAGGTACTTAATTTTCTTAAAAAGGATGCAATCTTGTTTGCAAATAAAAAAATTAGTAATATGTTTGTAATTAGTAAATATGTTTCTGATTATATTATTGCGTTAAAATACTAGGAAAATATTATTAAAGAAATACATTTTTCTTAAACTATTGGTCTTATTTTATTCATCAATATTGTATTGTTGCAATATGGAAATTAAATTGCCATTTTTGTCCTACACAGACTGGCAGCAGCTTCCGCGGCACTACAATTTAATTCACTCGGAGAATGGGATTTCATACATACTCGGAAAACATGAACTGTTAAATATATTTAAGAAATTTGCAGTTATATAATACTTAACCGTCATAATTTTAAATCATGTCCAATACAAGTGAAGAGGATAAAAATTACGTATCGTCGAGAAACATTGAAAGGAATCAATGTGGTCATGTTTTTAAATTAAAAGTGAAAGTTTTACTTATTTTTTATCTAAAGAATACTTCTTATTTTTTTATTATTATTATTTCTCTAACATAATCGCATAGTTTAAAATTATGAAAATTTTATTTAAAATTTCCATTTTTGGAAACAAAGAGAAAAAAAAAATTCTCCCCGGCGGGGAATCGAACCCCGGTCTCCCGCGTGACAGGCGGGGATACTGACCACTATACTACCGAGGACTCGATTGTGTCGGTCTACTTACCCAAGTGGTAGGTATGTTAAATTACCATGTTTTGTAGTTGATAATATTAACAGAAAAGTTGTTGGGAAGTTTGACTCATATTAACAATGTACGCAGAATAAGCTTTAAGTATAGCTTGAAGTCATCTGTTTTTAATTTATGATAGATAAATCATAGTAATTTATTATCGTTCATTGCTACGATAATAATTTAAAATGCAATCGTTTAACGATTTTTCCCCCATGTGTTATAAATTATTTATATTTTACTGCTCTGCGTATCTTTGGGTAGTTGATATATGCACTTTGCCTTTTTCTTTTTAAAATTAAAATATTTTTGATAGCTTATTTCTTAGATTTAAGTTGAAAATCGACTTTGATTTTTAACAACATTCTGAAAAATCTTCATTTATGAACTGCACTTCATTTTTAGGGATATTTTTATGGTGAAAACGCATCTGTTTCAAAAATCCAAGAAATAAAAGAAAGTCATAAGAAACGCCTTTCGTTATTTAAAAAAGATCAACCTGTACTGAATAAGGACACGCGTAAAATAATTTTTATTTTGCTCAAAAATTTATTTAAAGCAGTGACTGTTTGATGTGTGTTTGTTTCCACACATCATGAAATGTTACAAGGATTATAAAAATTACTTAAGTATTAATTTATTTTTGCTATTTTCCTTTACATCTTGAATACTCTGAAAACTTTACTGAGCTCTTGAACCCTCACATTTACCCGGTCTCTATCTGAACACAAGAATTGCAGGTAATCTGCTCACATGAACAAGAATCAAGACTCCTCTATAGGTAAATCTCATCGCTTTCTGTAGTAACTTTTCTATAACTAGTCGGATATTTATGTAAATTACGTAAAATTCGGTAAAGATACTATCCTTATTTGGGTAAAACAGCGAATGTTCTAAAGCTAAGTATATGGAGAAAGAAAGCCGTGATTACTTTTTACATGGAATCAAATTTATATATTTTCTGGTGAAATTTAGATTTTTTGTGGCTCCATCTACAAGTGGGTATTGGTACTATTTGTTTTTGTGAAAATTGAAGAAATAATTTTAATAATTATTATTAGCTTAAGAGAATTTTTCGCCAACAACAACAACAAAAAAAAAAAAAAAAAGATAGAGGCTTTAATCGCTCTTTTAAGCTATTTAAACTTCTAGCACTTTAACAATGGTGTAGCCACTTACGGTAAGCATTTTTTTTTTTTCTGCGTAACTTTATAGCGACTCTTTACTAACGTTCTAACGTTTCAAATTTGGAATCAGTGTGAAAAAAAATGTGTAGCTTTGAGGAATTTTTTTAATACTCATTTTATGCGGTTGATAAACATGTAAGTTGAGTAAGTACTTTGTAAGGCATTATAAAATCAAATTCTCTGAACTTTAAGGGGGGGGAATTGAAATAAATACAACTCAAAACAGGGAATTTGAATTTCTCTATTTATTTCATTCAGCTTAGATTTCAGATTTAATATTCTCCTTTAAATCAATGTTTTTCCTGAAACGAATCGATGCTCATAGAAAAAATAAACATCCATGAGGAAATTCCAAACATATGTTGAGAACGCTCGAATGAGCTCGGTGTTCTAGAAAATGCTATTATCAAAATAGCAGAAAGCAGTTTCGTTAAATTAATATATTGCGTAACTTAAACCAAAAGAATTAATTCGTCTTTAGAAAATTCCACCAAGCGATGAATTCAAGAAACAATCGGCCTAGATAATCTCCGGTCCTCTGAATCTAGATAATCTTCTGCCCTCTGAATATACCGAATGGAATCGCCTACTCGGAAATAGATATGACTAAAGCCTTAGCTACGCATCTCGAAAATACTTTCACCAATAATATCTCCGATGACAATGAAACTGATGAAGAAGTTTGCAACTTTACATGCTCACTTCCCTCATATAAATGGCTCTACACATATTAATCCTACTTCCCCTAAAGAAATCTCAGAAATAATCAAACATTTAAAACCCAGGAAATCCCCAGGATTCGACGTCATCCCAAATAAAGTCCTCAAGTCACTTCCAAGTAATTATACTGTACTGATCGCTAATATCATAAATGAATGCATAAGACTTAATTACTTTCCACAACAGTGGAAGCATGAGAATATAGTTACTTTCCTAAAACGAGGCAAAAATCTTAAAGAACTTAATTCGTATCGCCCCGTCAGTCTACTCCCTAGTATGGGCAAAGTTTTCGAAAGCGTAATGCAGAAAAAACTAAGTCAGCATCTAGAAGACAACAGTATGACTAAATAAGAGCAATTTGGCTTCAGAGCCGATCACAACACCGTGCATCAATTATTAAACGTAACTAAATTCATCGCAGATGCATTTTCCAAGAAAAATACTATAGCGAGTTGCTTTCTGGATTTAGAAAAGACTTTCGACAAGGTGTGGCATGAGGGTTTATTCTACAAGCTACACCTTGCTCGATTGACGTTAAATTTCGTTAAATTATTTAAAAGCTATCTGAAAAGCAACATTTCAAGTAAAAATAAACAGCACTCGCAATAATAGCACTTGCAAAATTATAAGAAGCGGCGTCCCACAAGGAAGCGTTCTTGGGCCCAGCCTTTTTAAACCTTTATACAAATGATATGCCCATTCCATTAAATATCAAGATCGTGAAGTATGCGGATGACAAAGCCATCCTTGCGAAGTCACTCAATCCCCAACTTGCAGTAGAAAAACTAGAAAATACTGTCAATATTATAGCACATTATTATATGCCATGGAAGCTTCAAAATCAACCCAGTAAAAAGCAACATACTGCTATTTAGAAGGCATAAAAAGTTCACGCATGTGCAAGTAAATATCCGAATTGATTATCGACCACTACCGATAGTAAACCAAATCAAATATCTAGGAATTACTTTTGATTCTCAACTTCTTATGGTGGTAGTGTAAATTTGTATATATTTTTAATATTTCAAGAACTGTGTTTAAGTTTTACGTCACCTTGCAAAGATAGGACTTTACTGACAAAGCTGATGGGCTTTGTTCTGTATATATTTATTATTACCATTTTCCAACTTTAATTTTCAATTACTTACAAAGAAAGGACTTTGTTATATTCTTGATTGCGTGTGCAAAAATTTAGCATAATTTAAATGCAAATTTGTACTTCAAGTTTGCCTTGCCCAATCACATAGCTCGCGTTAGTCACGTGTCACCAACATCAATGCTTCACTTACCTTAGCCACTCATTCATATCATATGGACTGCTGCTGCCATAGATGAAGGTTGCTTTTCTCGTGCTCATGCATCGCCAAAAATTACTTGGCTATTGCCATAAGATTGTCACCTTCCACTTGCTATCAATTGTTTAATTATTCCTTCAAATGCTTATGTAACAGTTTTAAATATTGTTGCTAATCGCTTGTACAATTTAAATAGACGAAAATTAATATGTATCTGAATGGCAACGTTTTAAATGCACGAATAATAGTTTTAAATATTGTTGCTAATCGCTTGTACAATTTAAATAGACGAACATTAATATGTGTCTGAATGGCAACGTTTTAAATGCACGAAGAATAGTTTTAAATGTTGTTACTAATCGTTTCTACAATTTAAATGGACGAACATTAATATGTATCTAAACGGCAACGTTTTAAACGCACGAAGAATGCAATGTCTTATATTTATTTTAAAATAGTTTAGGATTCGTTTTCTCTTCTTGCTTTGTCGCCATTTTAAGTGTTAAAGTTTTTGCTGTGTTCCATCAATGGAGTTTACTGCATTTGCGAAAGAAGCATCACACTTATTTACTGAGTCTACTCAACTATCGCTTTTTGCTTTCGGGTGTGGTGTATGTTTTTTAAAAATTTTAATGGCCTCTGGTATAACGATTAATTACTGATTAGAACTCTTAGTAATTGAAGCCAGAAGCAAAGATATGATCCAAGATCACAACTGCTCTTCAAGCAACATGCAGAGAATGCAATAAGAAAAGCCACGGCAGCCACGATAGCACTCCTTCCACTGATTAATAGGAATTCCAAATTAAATATAAGATTGAAGATAAGAATTACCGGTTAATCTTCGGATTATGGTAACTTGGCGGTTTTTTGGCGAAAGTTTGGCGAGCAACCTTGCTACAGCAACCTGCCAGTTTTTTTGGGGGGACGCCATTTTGTTTTCACGAAGTAAAAGTTTTTTTTTTTTTTTTTTTT
>KK120919.1:8051-66998 GCA_000611955.2 Stegodyphus mimosarum | reverse complement strand
CAAGAAATTACATTAATTTTCTTTTCCCTCTAAATTATCCATTATAAAAGTCACCTGCGAATTTATAAGGCAAACATTAAAAATGGTTGCAAATACTTAGTGTCAAATATTTAACTTATTTCCATGCAGGTTTACTTGTACTGAAATGGATTGCAAAATGCTACAAACGCGTAATGCACAAAATGACTATCATTTAATTAAAATATATATAAATTAAAGAACACTAATTAAAATATAAATAAACATATACATTAAATTAATAAAAAGCATTATTATTATTATAATTTTTATCGCCTTACTAAAATGTCGCCAAAAGTCGCCAAACTACCAGTTACCATATTCCAAAGATTAGCCGAATTACCTCACCTTGATCCGTCCGTTCCTACTATATGCCACTCCATCTGAGCCACGGTCTTCAAAACCTGCAGAAGAAAAATACAGATATTCCAGAACAAGTTATTAAGACAAATAATTAATGCACCTTGGTTTGTACGAAATATGCAGATACGTAAAGAACTCAAAATTAGACCCATAGCTGACCAGATCATGGCTACCAGCCACAACGTCTTTACAAAAATTGAACATTCAAAATACGCACATATTAAAGAATTAATAGATTATGACCCAACGCTTGAGGACGCAGCAAAACGCCCCCCGCAGCATTTTCCACAATCCGAAGTGGTGAAACACTACTTACTGTACGTATTTGTAAATAATATTGCTCAGAAACTTCGTTTATTTTCCTTGCAAAAAATGGACATTATTTTATGTGTTTCCCTTGCAAAGCTCTGTTGTGTATCTGTTGTGTACCTCGGTGTATAATTTCGTAAAGAGACTTTGTTTTTTTATTACTTACAAACTCGTTTACAGTGTGGTATGCGATTCTTATCTTTAAAAGTGTTTGCACCGATAACCTATAAGGTGTTTCTCCCGCCGCCTTCGCATGCCTTCGTGTAGTCAGCACGTTGGGTGGCGCGTATTCCAGAGGCCCATCGTTCGAGTTCCAGTGAAGGCGTTGCTCATTCTTCATCACTTTTGCTTCCGAAGTAACTTAATATCTCTGCAAACTCACAGCTTCGTGTACATAGTGTAATTTAAATAAACTTTGCCACAACTACAATGCTTCTGGTTATGAGCTCCTTTAGAGACTTCGTTCTGGTTCTGAGTTTTTTAGGGACAGGACATGATTTGACTGAGCGACTTGACTTTCTTGTATGTATGATTTTCTCCTCTTTCGTGATGCGACGAGCTAGCTGAAAAGAGCATTAAATCATCTGCTTATCTCCTTTAATTGCTTTTACGACGACGACATGGAAACGATTACGGTCACCGAATTAAAGAATGTGGATTTACTACTGACATTAGAAAGAGATATCAGGACTGAGTATTCTGTGTGTGTTCTTTGAGAACACTGTGAAATATTTACCAGGGTGTTTCTTCTCAAGTTTTCAGTCCTGAACTGGAACAGTGAGCTGATGAAACGTAAGCTTTGTTCGGATGTAACTGCTGTGCTGGATAATAACTGCACGTGAAGGGATTTAAAATCCTCTTTTATTAAATCACTATTAATTACACAATTCCCAACTCGGGAGAGATACAGAAAGTAAAAGACCGCACTTGGGTCGAACTTAACAATCAAATAAATTTAATTAAATTAAAATAGAACTTAAATCAAATTTTGCTCACAGAGCGATTCGCGGAGATTGGCCTCTACCTAAAAGGGTGCGTAGCAAGTAGATATACTAATACTAACGCACTTCAAATTGTTTTACAATGCAATCACGTAGTAAGCACTATGGCTTATAAATTTAAACTGCTAGCTGGTCAGGCGAACGTTGAGCAGCGTGACCGTGATCTGAGACTAAGCTCTCTCACATTGAGAGGTTTCCACCTCTGGCTTAAATAGTACTTGGCTGTACTTCAAAATTAGCATAAGCTGAAAACGCGCGCTTCTTCTGACGGGAAGTTGAAACAGAGAGGAGATAGAAAGATTTAAATTAAAATAAAACTTGGTTAGTTTAACTAAAACCTTACAGAGAAATCGCTATTTACTCGGCGAATTTCCTTGATGGCAAACCTAATGAAGAGCAGCTTGCAGTGCTCAATAATATTAGGCAACAGTACCATAAAATATACACCGGAGTTCATAGTAACCCTGAATCCCTTCCGAAACAGGTCGAAAAAACTGCCATATCTTATAATGCTACGAAGACTAAAGATTCCGAATGGAAACCAAGTCACTCGTTAAACGTACTAGGGGTAATAGTAACTCTTCGGTCGAAGAGAAATTCCCTCCACTTAAAACACACACTAAATATGATTCTCTTCCAAGTGAAGAAAATTTAGACAACAATATGGAACAGGACAATGATACTTCTGGAAATAACACCACCGCTTTTCAACAGCCGCGCAAATAGGCCGGTAAAATATCGCCGCTTGTAGTAACACAGCCTGATGTAAACTGGAAACAATTACGAAAAGAGATTAAAGAACAAATTGGTATGGAAAAAATAGAAGGTAAAATCGAAGGCCAAACCTTAAAATGTTTCCCGTCGATGATTATCGTAAAGTGCAGGAAAAACTTGAATCAGAAAAGGTTCCCTTCCACACATTCCTTCTGAATTGTGACAAAATCGTCAGAAGTATTATTGAAGGTCTCTCAATTGATATTGACCCCGAAAAATTAAAGATGATCTCGAACTTCAAAAAATTCCCGTCTTAAAATGCAAACAGATACAGCGCATGCGCGATGGCGTGGCTGTTAATCTTCCCGTCTTTATCGTGGAAACCCCACGTACTGATACAGGAAAAAAATCCATAATGTTCGTCTTATAATTGATATTAGAATTAAGGTTGTTACTTATAAAAGCAGGCCCGGCCCGACGCACTGTTTCAACTGCCAACGTTACGGGCATACTCAACGAGCATGTAGAAATATTCCCAGGTGTCTCAGATGCGCCGAAAACCACAAGTCATTTGAGTGCCCCCCCAAAAAAGGAGTGCAAAGTTTTCTTTGCAAAGTGTATCCTCTGTGGAGCAGCACATGCAGCCTGTAGCAAAGATTGCCCGAAAAGGCCTGGAAATGCGGAAACTGAACAAAATACTGATGATGAAAATCTAAAAACCCCAGAGAAAAATCAAAATTCGCAAAGCAAGCCGACTCCAGCTACTCCCAGCTACTCACAAACTTTGGATACAGCTCCTAACAGCCAATTATATGCGGCGTTACCAAAAGTAAAACAAATGCAGTAAAAGATAGAAAAACCACTAGAAATAGCAAGAAACCCTTAAATTCTTATAAAGAAGATCGCACTAAGAAACCCTTAAATTCTGATAAAGAAGATCAAACTAAGAAACCAGGAAACCCTGAAAAGAAAAACAAACTTTTGAGCACTTCACTGGGTTTATTACTGAAATATATCAAGTTTATCAGCAGTACAAACAGCCTTTAAGCCCCGATTCTGGACTCAATATTGCAGTGACAGCGTTAAAGATATTCATCCAGAATGATCATGTTGAGTCAAACCCATTCTGTGAACACAAATACCATGCAACATATCAATTATACGAAATCCATGTTTTACAATAGCAACGGCATCAAAAACCAAAAACTGGAATTTCAAAACTATATCAACCACCATAGTCTTGACATTGTTTTACTGAGTGAAACTCACCTCAAGCCTAATGATAAAATTTAAAACTGCCAATTATAATACAATACAGATCCGATCGACTACACAATCGCGGTGGCGGTACGGCCATCATCATGAAAAAATGTTTAAACAACACAATTTTTGCTCTACCTCTGCTAAGCTTTGAAGAGTGTACATGTATTTTAAATAGCAACAATAAACACTATCTAAACATCATATCTTGGAAGGTGGTTATAAATCTCCGTATAAATACTCAAGACTTGGACTACATTTTCAGTTTAGGATACCCAACTAACGTTGCTGGTGACCTGAACTGTAAACTGGAGCTCCAGACGAAATAACCCTGATGGCATTATTTTAAACAATTACATCAATAGCAATCCCGATGTTAATATTTTTGGTCCTGAAGAACCTACTCCAAATTTCCAGCTCTTCAGATGTCCTGGACATTTTAATTACCTATAATATCCCTCAAGCACCTCATCTTAATGTGGTTAATGATCTTGCTTCCGACCACTTGCCTGTAAGCTTCCTTTTATACAGCTTTAAGCTTGGCCTCTGGCCTATAAAGTGCCGCATATAGTGGGACAAATATATCCATTTTCTTGAAGAAAACATCTCTGCCATTACTACCATAACTAATAGTAATGAAATTAAAACTGCTACTAACTATCTCAGCTCTAAAGTCAATGATGCCCTCAACCATGTTATTCCAAAACAAGAAACTTATACGTTCCCTCCCTTTATAAAACAGAAGATTACTGAGAAAAATAGACTCAGGAAAATCTACCAACGGTATCGGTCCACTCAAGATAAAAGAAGATTCAATGTCGCTAAAAGAAGCCTCAGGAAATTAATTCAAGACCACAGAAATAATTGCTGGGATAATTTCATTGAGTTCCGTACCGTTTAATAGCTCCTATACCCACGGACAACTTCCTCTTCATATACGGAATATTATTACTCAAAGAAATAGACTACGGAAATCATTCAACAGAACATGTGATCCTAATACCAAAACCGAGATTAACAGGCTTGCAAGAAGAATCAAAAGACTTATCCAGGAACACAGGACTGGAAACTGGAACACTGGACTGTTAACTGGAACGCAAAAATTGACAACTTAAACTTGGAAGAGGGTTCCTTGTGGAATTTTCTCTGTAGACAAAAAAGCGCCACGATCACCTCTCATCCAATCAAAACTTCAAACGGATATGCATACACGAATCAGGAGAAAGTGGAGGCATTCGCAAATCCCCTGACCCACCAATTCACCCCGAACAATTTTCTACCGGATAAGGACTCAAAAATACGTATTGAAAATTCGGTTGAGGAATGGATTGATGTTCCAATCCAAAGAAATGCAATTAAACTGGCCACTCCGAGAGAGGTAACCGATATTATCAAAAGACTTGGCACCAAAATATACCAGAAAATGATCTCGTTTGAAACAAATTGCTCAAGAACTTCCTCACAACGTAATATGCAAGCTAACAGGCATCTATAACGGTTGCTTAACGAATGCGTACTTTCCTGTGAAATGGAAACACGCTAACGTTTTTCTAACCAAAAGCCAAGAAAAGCAGCAAAGCAACTTTCAAGCTACCGGCCTGTAAGTCTGCTCTCCATACTGGAAAAAATATTAGAAAAACTCATTTACAACAGGCTTCTACCTCATCTCAGCCTCCTCTCCAAAGAACAGTACGGATTTAGAAAAGGACTTTCTACAACCCACCACCTCATCAGAAGTTCGGAGTTTATTGGTGCTGCTCTTCGTAATAAGTTAAGTATTGCCATCCGTATGCTAGACGTGGCCAAAGCTTTTGACTGCGTCTGGCATTCAGGACTTCTTTACAAATTGATTCAACTTATCCTGCCCAAAGATTTAATTCTGATACTTAAGTCCATTCTTGAAAAGCGTACTTTTTCGGCGAAGCAAGGCGACTACTGCACCTCCCCCCTGTTCTATCCAAGGCGGTGTAGCTCAGGGTTGCATCTTAGACCCAATTTTGTACTCGATATATGTCCTTGATTTTCCAAATTTCTCACAGGATCATAACTTTATGCTTGCATATTACGCTGATAATACGGCGCTAATTGAAAAATCCCGTAGACCTAACCACACCCTCCAGAAACTTCGAAATAAAGTTCCAGATGTCGAAAAGTGGTGTGCTACGTGGAAGACCAGCATTAATTCAACTAAATCGCAGATTCTGCTCATCAGAAAATACAAGACTAAAGACCCCATCACCAGCTCAGTAACCGTTTCCGGAGAGCAAGTACCGATCGTCAATTCGGCAAACTATTTCAGCGTGACGTTCAACAGGTCATTTACATGGAGCATTCATATCAGAATCACCCGGGGTAAAGCATATAGACTCATAAGGAAACGTTACTTTCTTCTGTCAGATTACTCAGGTCTAGATCTGGCAAGAAAGAAAGGAATCTATACATCGATTATAAGACCCATCCTCACCTATGCTTCACCCGTGAAGACGAATGCTACCAAGAACGATGTCCAGAAACTCCCAAGTTCTATAGAATAAATTTCTAAGGATAATAACAGAAGCACCGTACTTTCGCAGAAATAAGAATCTCCACAACGACCTGAAAATCGAATACATTCAAGATCAACTCAATAAGTTAAATGAAAACGTTTACAGAAAATTCGAGTAAATCTTAACTGCGGACTTCGCGAATTTACTAAATTATGAGAAAATAGAAGACGACTATTTTAGAAGACCGTACGTCGCTCACTTATTGAATATTCTTAATCAGCTACCTTAAAATTAGATAATTTATCCTATCTCCACCCTTCTACTCCTGATTGTCTCCAGCTTTCTTCTCCGCCTCGAAGTGGACACGTGACCTTATTTCCGATTTTGTATTTCTTTCTGAAAATGCAGCTCAACAGCTACTGCAGGAAATCCTGACCGGCAAATGGCGCCGCACCTGCGGTTTACTTCATAATTTCTCTGGACATTGAACTCTTACTGAGGCAAAGTGTCTCAAATTTCTCGCACACACGTTCGCGTTTCTAGCACTTTACTAAGGAATTTTCATCACAAGGGCCATTGTAGACAAAATTGTTAGAACAGGAAAGTATTGTCTTACGCAGTAACATATGCCTATATAAAACACCCAAGTATCTAGTACAGTCCTGTACTTCTGCAATCCTACTCTGCACGAGCTGCTTCCACTCACGCCCTGACCTTTTTAACCACCACAAGCAAATTTCTGAGTCCATCCATAAAACTAGTTTACTACGAAATCCTGAAACACTTTCAATAAATAAGAGTATTTCCTTAAACTAGCTGCAACTAGGGCTCCCATCCATTCCAACCTAGGGAGGAACAGCGTTTTTAACGGCGCTATCTTACTTTTTGACATACACGATGTACATACCTGTCCTCTTATATCTAAAATATGCCACCTCTCCATATGCCACCACTGACGCATCGCAGAAAATATGAACTTCAACCGAATGACCTTTAATTAGAACTTCTGCAAAGTAGTACCTCTCAGTGCGTTTAATTCCTTAACGTCAGTCCACCACTTTATCCATTTGTACTGTAACTCTACCGGCGACTCTGAATCCCAGTCCAAACATCTCCCCCATATTTTCTGATAAGTCCCTTAATTCGCACCGCAAATGGAGGAATAAATCTGATTTGATCAAACATCATAGCTGCTGTACTTTACACCGATCTTTTACTATTTCTCAGCGATTCTAAACTCCTCAACAATGATGTAACGTCAACTCACAAAACAACTCCTTCAGAGTTCCACACCAGGCCTAACACTTTCAACTTACTATCTTTCTCAAACCTACTTTCTTCACAGAACCCATTCTGAAGCCACAAATCATACAGCTCTTTAGAAGTGTTTAGTTTTCTCAAATTAAATCTCGCATCCCCCAAAATAGATACCGCTTCTGATGAAGGATTGTAAGCTGACTCTGCATTTCCCCTTCTTAATATCTGCAAACAATGAGCTATTTAACTTCTCCAGAGTTTTTGTTTGTTTCTTTCAAGTTCGGCTGGATGCGCAGCTGATGAACTTGCAGGATTTGTAAGTTTTGTTACGGCTGTGTGTTAGTTGCTATAGAGCGCTGAAAGAAGGTCATAGGTCATCATTGATATAACAGGCTTACGTCCTGTAGAGGCCTCTTCTACTGAGGACTCTGCGCTAAATCATTTAATACACAGGAACTTTCCAAATTTTTGGAAATTTAAGACTTTTGGATGGCCTAAAGGGCTCAATTATATGTAACGGTAAAGGCCTTAGGATCGAAACCACTCAACGAAAGATGATCTCCGAGGCCTTTAACAGTGGAGAACGCATGAGTGAGACCGTCAGTCAGGATTGCAGATGTTGGGAGGGTGTGTCTACCTTGTCACGTGCGGTGTGGAAGATTTCAGATTAGAAATGCTGAAGAAAACATTAAATATACAAAATTGCAGAAGAAACAAATTTCATCTCTTAATACAGTCTAGAAGAAGTCCTGTATATGTTGAAGTACAAAGTCCATGATTACGGGGGGGGTGATGTAAACAGAATCATGTTTTCTTTATTGCGTTCGAAGATGTTTCAGATGATGTAAATATTTTTAGTAAGAGTCTTTGCGAGTTTTTTATTAAATGATATTTGACCGTTGCACTCAATAAAAACGATGAACAATTACATCCACAAAATATTCTGTTCATTTGCATAATTTTAAAGTCCTCACTATCGTTAGGATACCACAAAAAATTTTCAATATTACCTATCTTCCTTTGCTATCCCAAACATCAAAAAGACCTTTTCTAGTACCGCAGAATCCAGTTTGAAATTTCTGAAAAGCAAGAATGATATCCAAAGTATTCGGATTTAGGTTTGGCCCTTTTCCTAAGCTGTCGTTTAACGATAGCTTTCATCTTTCGCAACTGCTGCAATTAAATACCTTTCGAACTTGAGTGTTTTTCTTATCTTTACGGACCGCTGCTCGAAATGGCACAAACTATCCCTTTCTCGTATCTTCACACGCTCGAATAATGTTATTTTGTATTTGATATTTAATTATCTCCATAAATTGTTCCCTCACAGAGCTGTTATTTTTTAACTCTGCACTCTTTCGAAGTGCCTTTTCGCTAAACCAAAATTATTTTCCGAATTCACTGCATATCCCACAACAAACGAGCCTCATACCTCCCGTCTTACGTACTTAATTATTTGCTTATCGCGTTCCCTCCTTTTCGACGCGCAATTAGTAATTCCTAAATTTCCTATAGCTGACGAAGCTTTTCCGATAATTTTTCTTGCTCTACCGTATCAACTTGGAGGAAGCTTTTCAAAAACTAGGATACTTTCCCTAAACAATTAGTACCGTTCAACTGGAATTGGATCGGATTATTTATTTATAACAGTGCTTTTCAGCCTCGTGAGTTATATGTATGTGTTACTCAGGGGTGGGAAGTGAATTCCTAGACGAAAATAATGTAATAATGAAATGTTAATAAACAAATAAATATGATCAGTAAAATCATTTGATAATTATAATTTAATTTGCAATTATAAGAAGATGTACATTATTAATAATCCAAAAAAGTGCAATATTTAAACTGTTTAATAATACACAAAAGAGCATTTCAAAATTTTCACACCCTATGTAATTTGCCTCCATTCTAGTACCATGCACATCCTTGTATACATAACTGACTCTGTAGTTCCATTCAAGTTTTTATTCTAATATACTGATGTTGAATGAGACCTAAAAACACTTTTCTTTTACAATATATCTCCCCTAATGATCCCTAAAGCAGCCGTTTATTTTCCCTTCCCCAATAAACGTCAATGTCGCCTTCCTGACTGCAAATGCAACGCCACCGTTTATTTTCCCCTTCCTCATTAGTGTCAAGCCTGCGATCTTGACCGCATATGCGTCGCCACCCCTCTGAAGAACATAGCTTCTTATCCTCTCCCCCCACTCTACCACTTAACGAGCAACCGAATACGCTTTCTTACAATACTAAACATTCTGTCAAACGATCTGCTTTCCTTCTTAAAAATGCAGTTCAAATAATCTTTCCCAATTCAAATCTGCACCTCTGCCACGTCACTATCGTAACTATCAGATAAATCAAATCCTTCCTTGCGTAGCTTATTTATAATATCTGTACTTGGCCTCGCTATCGTATTGGAGCATATGGTTCCAATTTCGATTGCCTCGATAAACAGAGTAAATTCACTTTTATTTTTTCATGCAAGTCTTTTTCTTTTATATTCTTTTGCTTGCGCATTCGAAGATGCAAATGTATGAATTCTTAATCTTTCCTTGCCAATAATTGGCCATTCTGCTTTTGTAGAAATGGATTGACACACATAAGAGCTTTCGGAAATAGAATCCCATAACAACCAAACATAACACTAATTGTCGAAGTATTTCCGACTCGCTGGCCCTCAAAGTCTGGTATTAAATCATATTACGAATTTGTTTACTCAGCGTTTCGAGGAATTAGTGAACTGACGTTTTTTTTTTCTTTTATCCCGCTCGCATTTTTGTTGGTTTTATTTTCTTGCACGTTTGAGTCACACAGACTCTGTATTGCTGTGAACTTTTGAAGAGAAGTTTTGCTTTTTATGGAAATTAGAATATAAATACTACGATACTCGTATTCAGGTATTTTTTCAAATACTTTTGTAGCTTTTGTTTTTATGCATTGGATTCAAAAACATTAAATTCTCTGAAAAACTTCCATTTCACTAATTAACACAAAATCCAAAGAAAACCTTTGAATCATAATAACAGAAATAGTACAGTTTTCTTTAGATTCGGTAATTTTTTTTACAGATTTTATTCTTATAAGCGCTTCATCAAGTCAAACAATATGTTTTTGAGAAGTGTATTGTCAAATATTTGTAGCTGCATTCAGTTTCTAAACAGTCGTTTCTACTCAAGACGAAGACAATAGCCTTTGTTAACGGGTAAGAAGGTAGGTAATGAAATTCTTACAAAATAAAATTTCGGAAATATAAGTTCAAAGTTCTCAGTTTTACCTCCAGTCTTAAGGTCAAACAAGATTAATTTACCAACGCGAGTTGTACAACCAGTTTCATTCTATGAAGAAAGACACAGTAAGCCTGAAAAAGGATGCCTTGATGAAAATTACGCCCTTGATAAAAACCTATATTTCTTCTTTTTTTTTTTTCCCCTCCTCTAACTTAGCTATATCTCAAAGGTAAAGCTTGTTTTCAAAAAAAAAAAACATTGCAATCTTCCACTTTGACCGGAAAGAAGGCTTACTACATCTGATTCCTATCTGGTTAGGAAACACTGTAAGAAAGGAAATTAAAGGAGCTTCGACCGTCAGCGGAATCTTTGTATTTAAACTGAAAGAAGTTGAGAATAAATATGAACAAAGTATTTGAATAACGAAAAGACAACCAGAATATTCCCTAATTATGTTTTAACGAATTAGAAACTGAGGAAATTTAGAACTTCCGAATTTCAGAGTGAATTGTGAAGAAAAGAATAATTATTTTGATGAAGATTTCTTTCCTTTCTCAATATGACAGAAAACCAAAACTTTTTATTTTCAAAATGGTGTAACGTTTATCCTAATTTTATTAACAGTTATTTTAAGTTATGCTTCTTTCCTATGAATTCAAGTTTCAGCTTACAATTTCCTACCAGAGTGTAATTTCAGAAACGCAGTGAATGCAAATGAGTAAACAGCAGCATTTAAATCGATGTTTCACCGTCTTCGAGAAAGAGTCTGATTTGCTGACTAGCGCGCGTTTGCCTTTTGGCTACGTCTTTCTTACATATTACTACGCTCGGCCATAGTTTAGGCCCTTGCTTGGCTTCGTCGATTTAATTAAGATTTAGGGGCCAACTACTTAGAACCTTGATAGCTTCGGCTATATCTTCAGTTATTTTTAGTTAAGCTTAGTTAAGTTTAATTTTCTATTAATTTAAGTTCAAGCCCAAGTGGAGGCTTTGCTGTATGCTTCGAGTTAGGAGCTGATTGTATTTATTCTGAGAAATAAAGTGTAGTTAACCTTTCTTGAGTCTCACGTGTTAGTTCACACATTTAAGCGATTATTCGCTTGTTAGTGTTTGTGAGGCCCAAAGATTGAACATTGAATTAAATAAGACAAACCCCACAATGGTTTCAAAGTAATTAAGTGAACAAAACTTAATAGGCACGTATAGGTAAGGGAGAGATAAAAGAATTTTACTGTCGCTCGTACTACGCCCGAATCTTGAGGAAGAACACCCCAAGAGAAGTCCAAAGGACTCTCACCCAATCTTCTCCTGCCTTTCCAGAGGACTTTCGGCTTGTCGCGTGTTTTGAGTGCACTCTTTCAGCACAAAAGCTATAGACTTAAAAACATCATTGCCTTCTCCGAGATTCGAACCGGGGTCCACCGGTATTTCAATCAGAGTCACTCACCACTGTACCGGCAATCATCCTTCTATTGACCTCTGATCGAAATATCTAAAGGGTTAGAATCTATTTTTCAGCCGTATATTTGAGCTTCTGGAAGATTTCCTAAACATTTTATCGGTAAGAAAAGAAAATAATTCCTTCTTCTATAGAAACACAGCTATCAAATAGTTTTCTTTTTTAGTGAGGCAGACTGGGAAAGACGGTCGTTAGGTGTACAGTCTATATAATCAAAAAAATAATTTTTTAATCTAAAGTAAAAATCATATGCGTAGGGTAAAAAAGCAATAACAAAATGCTTATTGTTGCGTAGCTGCAGATTGAAACCACAAGTCAGGTAAAAAGTTAATAAAATTCATTCTTATCGCAAGGAATAAAACAAAATACTGAAATTTTTCCTCCCAGATATTCGTACAATATCACACGATAGTTATTTTAAACTACTAAAACATTAAATAGATCACAATTCAAAGCGAAGAAAAAAAAAAAAAAACTAATCCGAGCTCACCGCGAATTCGCTGCAGTCAACAGTAACAACTAAGTAAACAACTGAACTGAGATGTTTCTCTCCGGCTTTTCAATCATGCACAAGAACAGTTTCTATTTTTTCGAGGTTTCTGGAAAGCAAAAGAGTACAATTACGAGATATCATTAAATGTTAAATGCGCTTGCTCCTGTGTTTTTAAGTTTTCGGCGTAGCTTTCTCTTAAAACTCGTCGCGCGCTGCTTTGCACGGGAAAATAAAACAATTTTAATTAGAATAGCTAATACTAAAAATAGCTAACTAAATACAAAATCCGTAACATTGTGATATACCGATTAAGACATTTTAATTGTGATATTTTTTATTGTGATTACCGGTTTTTTATTGTGATATATATTGATATTTTTATTGTGATATATTTTATGATATTTTTATTGTGATATACCGATTAAGATATTTTAATTGTGATATTTTTTATTGTGATTACCGATTTTTTATGATGATACATATTGTGATATACCGATTAAGATATTAAGATACTTTCGCCTTTCTCAAAGAACGTCTTCGTGATGGGTGATGTGTAGAGTGGTTTTGTTTTCCCAGACAGGAAGGAATAAATTGTGAAATTCTTCTCCGGTATCCGAACGCTTAACCTTCCGATTCCTAACCGGACGTTTTCTCCAATTATACTTCGAAGATCGGACAGGAGGAAAGGGGAAAATTCTTTGCATTCTTTCCCACTTAAGGCGAGTGGGAAGGAAGGGACCGAATCGCCAAGTACTGGTGCTGACAAAAATCGAATATCGGTAGCGAATCGTCCAGGCGGCACAGTAGGGTCGCTATGTTTTTCATCCGAGCAAAAGATGTGAGCAATGTGCACTACTTTAGCTGGGATTCGCAATCCGAATCTCTGAATCCGAATTCCCAATTGCTTCCTCGTATACCATGAAGGCACGTTTGCCAGGAATAAGAAAATACCTTACAACGGGTTCCACGTTCAACCAGCAATAGGGAGATCGAGAATTCAAACTCCAGCGAGGGCATCGTTGATTATTCGTGTTTCTTCTTTACAAAACCCTAATACACTCTAAAAATAGGCCCTCAACTAAAATACGGTGGGTGACAATTCTTCACAACCTGAATCTGGCAATGGCCTCCCTCTCCTGCCACCCGTTAAGTGGTGGCGAAGAATAATATGTTCTTCTCTTCCTCACTGCGAGCCTTTGTGGCACATTCAGCTAGCAATTAAGAGATCCGGGGTTCGAAACTGGATGGTGATATAGCTTCATTTTTTCACGTTTCGTTCTCGGAAAAGCTTAATGGATTGATTCTACAACTGTTTTGCTGAATTTACATACACTAGTATCACTTCTTGTGCCACTGTAAAGGCTATTGAGATTTTTCAGAGCGAGAAACATCATGAACGATTTGTACCCTGGCAAAGAATCGACGTACGAATTTAACATCATAAACCCATTGTGCCCTGAAAAGGAATCGATACAGGGATTTTTCTAATTGCTGACTGCTCTAATGACTACAACTGAAGGATAAACTCAGTAGGAATGGTATAATTCATGATTTAGAAGGAAAGGGTGGGAATTAAGATAGTCTCAAGAGTTAATTGAATGGTGATTGAGTGGCGTACAAAATTAAATAATTTCACCACTGTTATTGTTGCCATTTCAACAAACGATGGAGTGTACTGGAGCATTTGTGCTTCCGTTTCTAATTGATTGTCTTTTAGGTGAGTACGGTTGGTGTATGGTATTTTTTGATTTATGTGCTTTGCATGTCCCCACGTGTTTGGCTGCTGCGTTTGAAAGGCCCGAGGATTATTTTGTTGTAATGACCGAGGAAGTGGAAATTGGGGATTTTAAGGAAGAGAGATAGGCCAGAAATGGTTATTTCTGTTCCCGAGGTCCCAATTTCCAGTTTCTTGCAATTATGCAATAATATCAGAGATTCCACAGGTTTAAAGCTGCTGAAAAAGCGGTGGCTGTTGCTTCTCACTGACTTGGCAGTGCTGGCTTAGCGTCCCTTTTTCATGGTGGGCTGAAGGAGCATGGGTTTCCTATCGGTCATTCGCACTGCTTTTTGATGACGGTTTTCGTGAGATTCACGTACGCTGTTTTGTGCGCAGTCCCGTGTTCCAAGGAATTTTGAATATTTCCTTTAATCCTTGGCCAATGTTGGTGGCGTTATTTTAATGCTGGGCGTGGGATGCGAGCCTGTGGCGCATTATCTGGTCGTTCTGTGTCTAATGGCTATTGGCAATGGGATTTGGGAAGTCTTAACGCCCGTCTTAATCGCCGAGAACGTAGGCTCTATTCCCAAAGCTTTTGCTTGGATAAAATTTATCCGGGGATTTTTGTCTTTCCTTTTTCCTTTGTTGGAAGACCATGTGAAGGAAAACCGTGGTGAAGAGGTGGTGGCGGCGGTGAGTGCTGCACTGGCAGGTTTGGGGCAATAGTTTTTTTCCTTTCTGTCATTGAAGTGTTGCCGGTCATCAACCGCAACTTCCACTCGTTTTTATGTATAGTGTATTATATAATTGCTTAAAGTGTTTTCATATATTATTTCTTGCATATATGTATATTTTGAAGCTTAATTTATTTAGTTATCAGCGTTCATTTTTAAATGATTCGTGCATTTTTATGTATATTTGACAAGCGTCAGACTTGCTTTGATCGCTTAATATTTTAGTGCTTAATATGTTTTATTAAAGTGCATGTTTTTTTGTATATAACGTCAAACTTTTTAAATTTTGAGTGTTTTTTAACAGTTTTATTATATTATAAATTTTTATGTGTGTACTATTTTTATTGTATAATAAATTGAATTGTAAATAAAGGCCTCCACGAAGACACATAATAAATTTCAAAATAAAGGAACATAAATAAAATAAACTAACATATTACAGGGAGGGAGACACGTATGTAAAATGTAAGGGTAGTTTCACAGCAGATTGTTGGGATTTCACAAATACACTAATTCTATAAATATTTAAATAGTACTACTACCACCACCACCGCCATAGCCATAGCCATAGCCACGCTCCAATTTTAAATTTTCTGGATTGTCACTGGGCATCTTACAAATTTATTTCAAATTCATATCGAATATTTTCAGTCTATGCTTACCCCGCCCCCAAATATCAACTAACTTTGTTTTTTATTGCCTAATTCATTGTTTTTTAAATTATTTACTTTTTAAGTTTTATTTATTAATCTAAATATTCACTGGCCGCCCAGGCAGTACAGTGGTTAGCGTCGCTGGCTGCCGTGCTGAAGGGCCCAGGTTCATATCCCGGAGAAGGCATGGACGTTTGTAAATGTACAGTGTCTATGTGGCATGGGGCACTCTAGATATACGGCGAGCCAAAAGCCCTGTCGAGAGATCGATGGTAGGTGAGAGAGGTGGGAGACCCCCGGAACTGTCTTCCCGGGGTGCTCTTGATCAAAATTGGGGGAGAAACTGAGCTAAATCGCACAGTCACCTGTAAGGTGCTGAAGGCTGTTGCTAAAGATAGGCGTAAACTTGCGCTCCTTGCATCGAGGAATTTCGTGAGTATTAGCAACAACAACAAATTTTCGCTGGAGATTTCGTACAGTATAATAAATAACACGTTTTAATTGATAAATTTTCCATTGCAGATTATTTTTTTTTCTTCTTTTCTTTTCTACTTCCTTCCAGGACAAAAAGGAAATATTGGTATAGTGAAAAATTTCGGGCATCACATTTTAACGAAAATATTTATTTCGGCCGCTCTGAAATCCATTTGTGACATCTATACACACGGACAGAATAAAGGACTTTTTTCCAAAACGGATTGTAAAATGGATTGAGAAGAGATGTTTTAGTAACATCTGTACGTATATACGTACATATGCATCTCGCAGAACTCCAAAAGGGTTTGGTTTGGTTTGGTTTGGTTTGGTTTATGCAGTTATGGCAAAGCCTCAAGACTTACCTGCTTAAGAGAAGGGATGCCTTCGTGGAAGGCTTTCTACAGAAAACTGGCTTTATATACGTTTCACATGAGGAAGACCACAAAAACCCGCTCATTCGCGTGATTCGAACTTCGGACCGAACTACCAGCGTTCAGCGACTTTATCGCTCTGCCGTTGGTGGGCGCATAACTCAAAAACGAGCAGCCGTGGAACGTTGACATTTGGTACATGGGGCTGCCGCATATCCCTTTTCCGTAGCATATCGGCCGCACCAAACACATAGAAATATATATATATATATACTCAATCTGTTCCCCGGCTGTGTGAGCCTAGTATTTTTATATGTTGGTAAATTGTGCATTTTTTGCTTTATAAGTGAACAAATTATAATGTTCCGGTTAAGATTCTTGTGGCTTTAGCTATCTGCTCGCAAACGTTGTAGATATATGAACAATTTAAAAGTTTAAGGGGCGCTAGGCCTAACGAGGCTGTCATTTGTTTACATTTGAAATTCTTAATAGAATAGTTAATTAAGTCATTTGGTGCACCAACTTCAGTAGCCTTTTGCTCAGCAAGACCAAAGCTGACTTTGAATTTTGTGCACCGAAAATTTTTTGTTCCTGCCCGCTCGCCTAATTGCTTGCTTTTGCACAAAAAATCTAATTTTAATTTACAAAAATTGTTTTTTAATTGCTTTTAACTGTATTTGGTATTTTATTTGATTATTTATTTATTAGTCCAAAGGGACTTTGTCCCTGAAGGACTGTTGTTTTCGTTTTGCAATTTTGCGTCGAATCACTCTGAATGTCCGTTTCACGTTTTCACATTGTTGCCACCAAATATTATCGCCCTGTATTATATTTGAAGAAATTAAATAATGAAGAATCTTCATAAATGTATGTATGTTTCTCTCATTGTTATAAAATAGCGGTACCTAGAGCTATCGAATTTCGAATGACGCAAATCGTCCTGCGCATATGGGCATCTGGAAGCCCAAATTTGAAATTTGTTTTATGATTGATTTCATATTTTGTAAAACTTTAACGAATTTTTGATTAACAAACTCAAAGGTTTCGAAGTCAGCAATGGCAACGTTGTACAGAAAAAATATTTTTATCTCCAGGTCGTGAGACTGTTTATCAGAAAAAGATGCTAAAGATATGCTCATTTTAAAATTATTTTGCGATATTGCTCTTGAACTGAATTTTATGGTTTAAGTGCGAAGAACGTGATATTTAATAAATAAAGGTAACACACAAAATGTTAAAAAAACCCTCCTATGGACGTAATTTAAAATCTGAGACATTTCAGATTTTCTTCTTTCTTATTTTTAGTCCAAAGGGGCTTTGTCCCCGAAGGACTATTGTTTTCGTTTTGAGACTGTGTTGAGTCACTTTAAACGGCTGTATCATTTTTTAAATTGTTGCCACCAAATGTCACCGTCCTGTATTATATTTAAAGATATTAAATAATGAAGAATCTTCATAAATGTATGCATATTTCTCTAAATGTGATAAAGCAACGGTACCTAAAGCTATCCAATTTTAAATAACGTACGTTTCCAAATGAATATGCGCATCTGGAATCCCTAATTTGGAATTTGTTTTGTTATCTATTTCATATTTTGTAAAACTTTAACGAATTTTTGATGAACAATCTCAAACGATTTAAAAACGAGCAATGCCAGCACTCTACGGGAGAAAAAAAAACTTTTTATCTAAAGGGCGCGGAACTGTGTATCGGAAATTCTAAAGATATGTTCATTTTAAAATTATTTTGTGATATTGCTGTTGAACCGAATTTTTTGGTTTAAGTGCGAAGAACATGATATTTAATAAATAAAGGTAACACACAAAACGCTAAAAAGACGCCCCTTTGGACGAAATTAAAAATCTGAAACCTTCCAGTTTTTAGTCCAAAGGGATTTAGTCCCGAAGGACTATTACTTTCGTTTTGGCATTTTGCGTCGGAAACAAAAAGGCGTTGAATCACTTCAATTTAGTGTTTATGTTTCTTTGTCAGTTAATGGAATTGTATTGGGTTGGCTACTGGAATTTTTGGAATTGTATTATGTTGGTTATTGGAATTGCATTGGGTTTAGTTTAATGTTTGTTTCGTTCGGCAAATTATCATATCTTTTTTTTTTTTTTTTTTTGTGTGTGTGTGTGTATTTTGCAATTTTTAATGAAAATACTCAGAGATTTTGCATATTTTTGCCTTGCCGTGAGACATGAACTGATTGAATAAGAAGTATATGTCTAATGAAATTGGAGGAAATAAGTTTGAATGAAATGCAGCAAAAAGTGTGTATAATTTATTAGAACGTATAATGAAATCATGTGTCTGTATCATATATTTTAAAATTCAGCATTGAATAAATAAAACAGAACACAATAAAACATATTTGCTTTATTTCTCTACTAAACTAATTGTACATGTAACACATAAAACATCAATTACATAAACTGATATATATATACCGTAACGTTTATAAAATAAGTGTGTAACAAACATAAAACGATTGCATTGCTTTTAATCACGCAAGATTTGAAACTGGATGATTACGAATGAATATCACCGCCGTTAATGTAACGACACTTGCTTTGCAAAACTCCTGAAAACTGAAATACAAGGCCACAGAATGCATTGCATATTTCAAGCAAATTGTTTGGGAAATGTCTAGAAAAGAATGCCGAATATTTGCGTTTTTTAAGACGGGAAAGTATTTAAAGATGATAAAAAATTTATATGTGATGTGCCATGATGATGTGATGTAGTCGTAGCTCAAAGTAGCAGACGATAATTAAAAAAATTGAATCCATTTATTACAGAGGCTGTTCGCACATTTTTTAGACGATTTTGGTAAGCGGTAATAAACATTCGTTTGCTGCAAAAGAAGTAATTGCAATTGTACTATGTTTTTAGAAGTAAAAATTATCGTCTGTGGCTTGAAAGTTTTGTTTTTATTCAAAATGGCGAATTTAACAAAGCGCTGGTTCGAAGTATACATTTACGCTCTTTCCGAAGAGAAATATGCATACTCCGTTATCCAAAAACGATGCGAGAGTCATGGTTTTGTCATATCTAAAACGTCGATAGGTAATATTATCAACAAGAAAGAAAAAAAAACGTCAAATTGGAGCCTCGAGTGGGACAAAAATTCCAAACAAGTATCCGAGGAAAAAACGGACATCTTCGACTATTGCGAAGATACGTTGTTTAATGTTAAAAGAAAATCCCCCTAGTCGAAGGACAGTTACAAAATCATTAAAATGCTCGGTGCCCACCGTAAACAAAATGATAAACGTCGATTTAAATCTTAAGAAAGCGAAAAAACGCAATGTGCATTGTCTTCTTCCGAAGCATATCGCTCGACGCGGGACACGCTGCAGAATTCCATATGAGAAACACTTATCCAAAAAAAAAAGAAAATGGAAAACAATTGTCACGATAGATGAAGCGTGGGTGTATTTAAATGATTGTAACAAAAAAAGAGCCATTTATTATTATAAAAGGGGAGAAAAATATTTAAGTACGTGGTTCAAAGACTCGAAAGAAAGTTTTTCTAAGGGATTCATGATGGTTGCTGGTTTTTCTTATAATGGCAAGTTAAGAATAAAGAGAGTGCAAAAAAAAAATGTCAAGACTAACTCCAAATACTATCGGGAACATATTTTATCGCCAATTTTTCTGAATGAAATACCATCGCTTTACCCACAGTGCCCTCCATCTGCGAGACTCCATCGGGACAAAGCTAGCAGTCGCGCATCAAAATGCATTGTAAATTTCCTAAAAGAAAGGGAACAAAAAACTGGTATCGAGGCCATACCCTTCACCGATATCCCTACTAAATCTACCGATGTGTCACCTATGGATTTTTGTGCTTTCGGACTTTTAAAAACTGCATTATCGAAACGTTGTCTCAAAACCCTAACAGGACTCTGGAAAGCTGTTCGGGAGAATGGGATAGAATACCTCTTCTGACACTTCGAAAGGCATTATTATCCTGGAAATTGTGGTGTCGAAAGATAGTTCAGAATAAGAAATGTCAAATAGAACATTTAAAACATAAGAATTTTTTGTAATTTAGTTTTGTGAATACAATATACGTCGTCTAAAAAATGTGCGAACAGCCTCTGTATTTTCCGTGAAAAACAGCTGTTACAAAATTCATATCCTGAGAGTAAATAAAAAAGAACAACTAATAACTTTTTGTACTGAAGTTTACTCCATCGTTACATTAATGAAAAGACCCCCCTCCCCCTGATATTCCTTTGCGAGTCCTTATATAATCACTGGGAAGGCGGAGCTTCCAAGAAATGACGTCAGCCTCGTCAGCCAATCCAGTTCGCTTTAAATATTTCCAGAACATTCAATAACTGTAGAAAAAGCGGGAAAGTCAACTTGACTACGGGGCTGTGGATTTTATTCCATGTACTTTCGAATAAGAGATCGTCGCCATTAAAATGAAAAGAACATGTATTTAGAATTGTGACTGGGGAATAAACAAAAATAAAAGACGAAATTTAATTTAGGGTTTTATGTGTACTTTTGACTATGGAATTTTATTATTACATATATATGTGCATGCACTGAAATTAGCAGGCTATAAATCTATGTGAACAAATCGGAAACTGTCACATAGCATTGCATGAGTGTCCGATTTTATTACAGGAATCATTCGTTGCGAAATGAAACGCGAAACGTTGCGAAACAAAAACGTTTTCTTCAGTGCGTAAAAAGGGCAAATATCGTGAAAATGCTTCGAGAGTTTAGGGGCTTTAAGATCGAGATGACGTCAACGCCTTTCTTCGATTTTTTTTGTGCACATCATTTAGATCAGTTAGATCATTTAATCCTCGAGGTTTTTGTTAAGAGGGTTACATAATTTCCTGTTTCGTTGTTAAATTAATTTTTATATCATTTCGTATGGGAAAAAATGTTTTATTGACGGTTTGCGTAAATACGTCGCAAGAGGGCTCGTTATAAAATCTCTTAAGATCATCTTCAGAAAGTAAATATTTCGTCTGTTCTTAATGTTGTAAAATTAGAAATTCTCTAGACGAGAGAATATACGTAGTAGAAATCAAAGCTGTATGTAAGTAAAGCGTCGACACTTCAATGGGAGATATTGCGCTTCGTAACGACCGCAGCGCTCGTAGCGGTGGCGATGTGGAAACACAATCAGTAAAACTGCGCATGCTCCTTTTCTTTTCAGTCATTTGTTGTTTTGATTTGGTTGTTTGTTTGATTCTACCGAAATCTTGTTAGCTTCTAACGTGCTTTGGTTGTGTTATTTATAACTTATTAATTTTGTACTTTTTAATTAAAAAAGGCTCTTTTCAGAACCAATTTTTTTTTTAAATTTTCTCTAATGGCGTATCGATACTGCGGATTAAGGATTGCAAGAGTAAGATTTCGTCGAAATCTGATGGAATACATTTCTACACGTTTCCTTGAGACGATGCGTACTTAAGGAAGTAATAAAGAAGAGTTTTAGGATATGTATTGTTGAAATTAAAGGTAAAAAAATCTGATAATTAAAAGAATTATTCCCCTATATTTTATAATAACGCAGGTACAAGTTTTAAATAATATTTTAAAAAATTTTTTTTTTTATTCCCTTTCAGAAATATTCAGAGAAAGTTATGTACTATTTAATGTATTTCACTATTAAAATAAAAAGAGCGCTAATTTGAAATGGATCGAATTGAGCATTAATTACAAATTGACTTAGATTTTTTTCATTTAAAAGATGGCTCAGAAGCTAAAAAAATGTCATATTTGAGAAAGCATTTTAGGTAGAAGCTCTGTAAGTGGAGAAGAAATAATGCATAATTTTAATGTTAATAACAATAAACTTTGCTTAAAAATGTATTCTTTTCGTACACTTAGGACTCTGAAATACTGTACAAATAGAAAATATATACATTTATATATATAATTACGACGCAATTGCAAAATATTTACATCCAATCGTGTCAAAACTCATTGCGGCCTCTCCATCTTACTTCCAACCTCCATGACGTCACTGCAGGGGAAAGGAGGAGAGGAAGAGATTTAGTTTACATCGCCACCACTGCAGTGGATTGGCGCTGCAATTTGGCGTCATGTTATAGTATGGGAGTGTCGACGCTTTACTTACATACAGCTTTGGTAGAAATATCGTACGGATAAAAGAGTTGTTAATGCAGACACGCCGAAGAGCAAGAAAACAATGGGTGCAAATGTTATTAAAAATATTTATGAAAGACAAGTCAATATGCAAATGCAAAAGACAGAAAAACATTTTTTTAAATAAAAAAAATTTTCTTAGAGTAATTTTTTTTCTTAAAAGTATAACATAAAATTGAAATAAGAGAACATTTTATTGCAATATAGTTTGTAGCCATATTTAATGAATTTTGGAGTCATAATGCTGCTATTCTTTGCAATTCCAAAGCGACCGAAAAAGCTTCAGAATAACAGAATTGCAAAATTTGGATAGCATCTGGAATTTTCACAAACGATAGGCATGAGAATTTACATTCTGCGCTTTTGCTGAGATACTTAGATATAAAGCATATGCATCAGCACTTAATTTTATCAAAGGAACGGTTTCTATGAAGCTCATAGTGTATTTAAACTTAAATACTGTGGTTCATCAGAAACAGAAAATAGTCTTCTAAAATGCGAATACTGTAAACAGGGAAAGTGATGAATGGGATGAAGAGTAACGCTGTAGTTGAACGGTACATCGGAAAACATAGGCATCATGATAAAAATTCTTACAAAAATAATCCTTTAGTAAAAAAATAAATAAAAAATTAATAAGTCATAAAGGATAAAAAATCTTATTTACATATACATTTGATTATTTTGTAAAAGATTTATAGATTTCGTTCTATAAAGTATAATGCGATTAAAAGAAAAATATACTGTGCTCATTTCGTAAATGTAGTTAAAAAAGAGTATGAGAAAATGTTTTTTCTGGTACCCATATGAAGAATAGTATTTCTCGCTATAATTCTTTATCTAAGAAGTTATGTAAATCTCATAACTCTGACATTTTAAGGTCGTCTTCCGCTATTCACGGAAGTTTCGAAAGTGCATCGTTAACCTGGCAACATAACACGCATAATTAGTCATTAAGATGCATTTTCAGCATAAATTTACGGATTTGTGCCGTTTCATATGAATAAATGTTTATTACGTATCTTACATTAATAAAAAAATTTGAAAATTTTGTTATTTACATACATTTTAAGTATTACGTACATTTTTTTTTTTATTTAAATTTACGTACATTTTACGTATAAATGTTTTTAAATTAATCGTGCAAATTTCAAACTTAGCTTCTCACAACTATACCGTATCCCTCCTTGTAATAATTTTACTGTCCGAAAGGAGAGAAAGAAATAATGTAAAACGTATCATTCCGAAGGGCGGGGTTGCAGTACAAGCATAACAAATGAAAGGTACTTATGGATAAACTACGGGTGAAAATAACAATATTATTACCTTAAAAGGAACTTGCATTACGATAAGAATATATAGTAATATTAATGTTACAATATCTAAAAAGATCTTCATTTCTACTTCCCTGTAACTTGAAGCTCTCCCTTTTTTATTGTTGTCACTGCTACTCCTTATGCCTCATATCATCCATAAATAATTACAGAACGTGAATATGTAGCTAACTCAGCGAAATCGTAGACCGAATAGCAGTTTGTGTTTGCTTCGCTGTGAAGGGTCGGTTCTTGCATTAAGAGGGCATTATTTTTTACAGTTGACAGGGATGAATTCGACGTGATCTTTGCAGTAGAGGGTTTGTTTTTGTGAGCAAAACGCATATGATCACTATACGGACGAGATTATTTTAAAATTTAGAGAATCTCTCTTTGTAACTAAACTGAGGAAGGGAAAAAATTGCAAATACCTTTTAAAATTTTCAGAATCTGTCTCTAAAAAGGCCGAGTAAAATACGATTGATACAACAATTTCGGCTTCTTTGAAAGTAATTTAGAGAAAAAAAGGGGACAAAAGCAGGAAACTAAGAGAGATGACGTCATGTAATGGTTTACTTTACGAACACTATTCATAAACCAAAAATGCGAAACTGCAGCAATTTCAAGCATTTTAGTTCCATTACTGGAATCCTTCGTTGCGAAATTCTGCAAAACTTGTACGCAAGAAGTTCTTTCTCGATGGATATAGGAATACATATCTTTGAACACAAGGACTACTCTGTATACTGTAACAGAGATTTCTATAGTCCTTTGATTTTGATTTGATCTTTGTTGTTGTTGATGTGGTCTTCGATGTGTTTCTGATTCGTCGCACTTTTTGCAGCGTGTCCACCAAAATGTCCCATAGAGGTCGAAAGGTTCAAGGTCATCATGGCCTCGCGTACTACTTGTACCGGGAACAACCTGGAATTAAAAAAAAAATAATTTTGGTCAGACAAAACAGCCACATAAAGTTGACTTCAATTAAATTTAATGGGAGAATCGGAAAGTGAGAAAAATTAGTCGTATAAGGAAGTAGAATTAGTATTATACCAAAGGGGCTTTGTCCCTGAAGAACTATGGTTTTCGTTTTGCGATTTTGCGTCGGAAACATTAAAAGTCTGAATCCCTTTTCAAACTGTTGCCACTGAATTTTGCTGCCCTGTATAATATTTAAAGAAATTAAATAATGAAGAATGTGCATAAATGGGTGTATGTTTCTCGCATTGTGATAAAACGACGGTCCCTAAAGCCATCGAATTTTGAATGCCGTCATCCTGCCGCGAATATTGGCATCTGGAAGTCCAAATTTGGAATTTGTTTTATGATCGATTTCATATTTTGTAAAACTTTAACGAATTTTTGATTAACAAACCCCAGGATTTCGAAGCGGGCCATGGCAACGTTGTACGGAAAAAAACACTTTTATCTGCAGCGCGTGAGACTGTGTGCAGGAAATTCTAAAGATAGGCCCAGTTTAAAATTATTTTGCGATATTGTTCTTTAACTGAATTTTATGGTTTAAATGAGAAGAACACATGATATTCAATAAATAAAAGTAATATACAAAGTGTTAAACAAAAGCCCCTTTGAACTTCATTTAAAATCTGAAACATTTCAGGTCTTTTTTTTTCCTTATATACTTTCGATTTGAACTTTGCACGTGAAGATTCATTGGGATTTCAATAACAATGATTTTTCGTGCTTCAGTGTGTAGAGACATTACGTTTTTTCGATGCAGGAGTCATGAAAAATGAGGAACGCCTTCGCCGGGAATCGAACCACTGACCTCTCGGTTACGCGTCGAGCATGCAGACCACTACAGCACGAAGGCATGCCAAGAAGGCGGGAGAAATACCTTATAAGTGAACTGAAATTTTTCATGTTTAATTGATAAACAAACACGCTGATTTTTGCGTTTTTAGTTTTTACATTCTACAGTTACTGAACTGAAATTTATTCCTAGCCACAATTTAAAGGGACTTTCAGCCGAATATATGCATGTGACACCAAAAAGTGAAAAGAACAAAGCCATTTCTCAAAGTAAACTTGCCGGACACGCAAGACGACCGACGAAGATCGTCAAAGGAAACCGACTGGAACAGCCAGTAACCCCTGGTAGACGGGCCACCTGTTTGGAACTGAGATCCAACTACGAGCTTTTTACCGCAACAACTTTAATATACTCTATTGGAGCTAAATTAGCTCTGCTGCTGGCAGCGGACTTGCCCTCCAATTGATCCTCGTTAAAGGATTTAGAGTGTACTCATTCCAATTACGGTGTCTCAAAAGAGTCTCGTATTGTTGCCATTTTTCGTCACTACCTCCCCGTTTTGGGAGTGGGTAATTTGGGCGCCTGTTGCCTTCCTTGGATGTGGTAGCCCTTTCTCAGGTTATCTGATTCTCCGTCACCCGTTACAAGAACAAAACCACTGACAGTCGGTTTTTTAAATACGTGCTTGTAGCCGAAATGTGACTCTATGAAATGTGACTGTGTTTCAGCTTTATGCTAATTTGAGGTTTAGCTTTATGCCAAGTTTGTATTTAAAAGGTTAGCGAGGAACTTCTCGGTGTGAGAAAGCTTTTAGTCTCAGATCACTGCTGCTCTGTTCGACGTGCACCTGACCAGCTAGTATTTAAATTCTGAGCCTTAGCGCTGTTACTCTAATACTTATTGAAGTAATCTAAGTGCGTTAGTATTAGCTAAATCTTTCTACGCACCATTGATCGTTTAGCATAGAGGCCAACCTCGCGTTTATAGCTCTGTGAGCAACTACTACTAAATTTCTACTTAGCTGTATTTTAAATTGATTGTTCAGTTTAGACCCAAGTGCGGTTATTATTTTCTGTTACCCCTTCCGAGTTGGGAAGTGACTGTAAATAATAGTGGTTTAATAAAAGGATAATTTTAAAACCCTTTCTCATGCAGTTATTCTACCACAGAACATAGCTGCATTCAGCTCCCTTTTCAAGATCAGGATTTTAACAATATCATGACCATGTTCTCCAAAAGTATGCACAGAACACTCAGTCCTGACATGGTCAATAATAATTTTATGAATAATAATTTTAATATCTTTCGGAACTGACTCAGACTTTCCCAAATTGCCTTCCTGAGCCTTCTTCCATAGTTTTTGGAATCCCATCAGTTTATCTCTTGTGTTTAATACATTTTCTTTCGACCCTTGTATACTTGAATTTATGTTATTAAAAATGAGAAAAATATGTAAGCTAGTCTCCCATCTGCACCAATCAGAACTTCTTAAATTAAATAATGTACTGAACATACGCGAAAATACCCCGAAATGCGCTTTCCTCCAAAGCATCAAAATCGGCTTGGATAAAATAATTGGCGGGCTTATTATGTCTTAAATACCGGAATTTTGCCAATTCTCATGTGTACCGTATACTAGGATTAAAGCCATTCTAATTTTTTCTATATACATTTCTAAAATGTGGCGGTACGTAAAAGTGCCGCGGCACAGTGATTAAGAATCGCTGCTTTGTAGTATATATGAGCTTGCAAAGAATTTTCCACATCCCCACCTCATGTCATCGTAGTGTAAGTGGTAGCACATCCGAATGGCAATCGAAAACGATTCCGAGTTAAATTCCGGCGACGGCATAGCTGATTTCTTATTCTTCTTCTCCAAATAAAATTTTAAACAGCTTAAAATATGATGTTTCATATTATCCGCCAAATAACAATTTCATAGAAATAATATGGTTTACAAGTGCAGCCCAGTTAAAATGCGGTGGACAGTGATAATCAGCGCCTGTACTTCGCCAACTAGAACTCATTCTTCCTATCTCAGGCGGGGGAATATACTATAAGAAATTTTCACTTTCCCCAGTGCGTGCTTCCATTTTGTAATTGGTAGCCATTCTGTGTGACATTCAGGAGATCCGGACAAGAGCAAAGCTGATTTCTCAAGTTTCTGTTATGGAAAAATATAAGACTTTATGATCTTTATTTTTTCCCCAAGACAACAAAAAATCAGTACTGTTGCACTTCTCACAAAATTATTTTATTATTCACTAGCCGCTGCGCGGCCAGCCTTCGTCTGGCTTTTAAGTGTACCGGAAAAATGCCTAAAGAGAACACCAAACATTAAATTTGAAAACTGCACAGAATTTTACTCTGCAGAACAATTTTATCGAAAAAGAAACAAACAACAACGGAAAAAAATGCAGTTAAAAATGCATTACATATAAAAAGCATACAACGAAATAAGCAATATGCCTTAATACAAATATTAATTATCCTAATAAATAAATTAACCAACTTCCTGCTGCCTTCTCTAGTCCAGTATCCAAGAGAAACATTAAATTTAAAAACTGCACAGAATTATCGCCCTCATTTTTCCGGGTGGCAATAGTGCTGATATCAGCGGTTACAATGGTTGCGTTTACATACAATGGTTGCGTGCCATTGTTGGCACACACACATGCACGCGCACGCACACACTCACACACACTCACACACTCACACACTCTCACACTCACACTCACACACTCTCACACTCACACACACACTCTCTCACACACACACACACACACACACACACACACACACTTTGTTTTATTATATGTAGAGATTAATAATGCTAATATTAATAATATAGAGATTAATAATATGTAGATTAGTAATATGCACATTAATTTATAAATAATCTGGGAGGAAATTTTGTGCCGAGTTAAAAACAAAATGCCGTTTTTATTTACTACTGCTTAAGGGTGATTTGTCCCTGTGTGTAACTGATGTTTTGCGTGCTATGTCGGATGTCACAGTAAGTGGCAAAATGTATATTCATAGACGGAATACTACTGAGAATATTAATAAGATGCGTAAATAGAAATGCAATGATGCGAGAGGAAGTTCGTTGAAAGAGAAACTTTCAACATATTTCTCAACCCTAATATATAATTTGTACGCGTCCCAAATAGGCGAAGGGCGCTGCACGAGATGATGGTCTCGGGTGATTGGCATGGGTAATGAATGATATTCCAGGACGTTGATCCTTCTAACTAATGCAAATTATTTTTTTTTAGTTCGTATTCTGAAGAAGAAATCTGAAGGAAAGAAGGAAAACCCTTGTCGTTTCAAACAAGGATTGCTATTTGCAAATACTTAATGTTTGGATGTATATTTAATATTTGCATTTCTTTTTTTTTCTTTTGCCTTATTTATTTTCTCAGTATTTAATTTTGTTATCTCTACATATAATAAAACAAAGAATCTGTGTGTGTGTGTGTCTTTCGTTCGTGTTACGAGTAAGCTAATAGACCCAGGGCCACGAAATTTGGTACATAGGTGTATCTGCATACGAGAGCCAGTGCACTTCGAAGCGATTTTTTCGAAATTCGAATTCGAATTTTTTTTATTTTATGTTTTGGGACCAAATCGCGTCATTTTGAGACATAATGGGCTACAGGAACGCGAGATTTCACTCTATACATTTCATTTTCACATCGTCGTGAAGCGTAGACACTTAGCTATTTTACGAACTTAAAATAAATTTCGTATTTCAGTAAATCGATTAAATACGAATTTATTAACAAAGTGAGCTTAACACCTTTTCGGCGGAATTTTTGTTAAAAAACCTTATTTTAAAAAATGTGCTGTTTATTTTCCTTTGATTTTCAGTCTCTCAAAAACAGTAACATAAGAAATACGACGAAAAATTGTTGCCAAACCGAAATTTTTAAAAGAACGAAACTATTCGAAATGATGCAATTTCATCAAAAATCTATCAACAACGATAAGAAAGGAAAATTGTCGCCAAAACTACATTTTAAAATATCTGAGATGTGAGAAGTGTATTCGGAAGCTTCATTTAAAAAATACAAAATATTATTATTTTTCCAAAATTATTTTTTTAAAAGGAGTCGAAAGGATTAAAGTTCAACGTGTCCAAAAATCAAAGGAAAATAAACGGCACATTTTTTAAAATAAGTTCTTTGTAAAAAAATTCCGCCGAAAAGGTGTTAAGCTCACCTTCCTAAATAAATTCGTATTGAATCGATTTATTGAAATACGAAATTTATTTTAAGTTCGTAAAATAGCTCAGTGTCTACGCTTCACGACGATGTAAAAATGAAATGTATAGAGTGAAATCTCGCTTTCCCGTAGCCCATTATGTCTCAAAATGACGCGATTTGGTCACAAAACATAAAACAAAAACAATTCTAATTCGAATTTCGAAAAAATCGCTTCGAGGTGCACTGACTCTTGTGTAAATACACCTATGTACCAAATTTCGTGGCCCTGGGTCTATTAGCTTACTCGCAACACGAACGATAAAAAAAAAAAAAAAAAAAAAAAAAAAAAGTTCATAAAATAATGAATGTAGTTTTGCCAAGCGAAGTTTATAAACATAATTAAAAATTTTTCATACTAAAATATTAATTTTTATTTATGAATAAAGCAATATTTCACTAAAACTCGCTAAGTGTCCGAACACTTTTGTGAACCACTGTATGTATGCTAATTTAAGCGAGTATTTATTTCTATGAAAATATTTATTCATTGCATTAGTTCAAGTACATTTTGCGTCTGTATGAATCGCACAATATGGCTTTTACAAAAAATTGCTTGCTCGCATTCATATTTTTCTATTTAATAAGAAATTTGAAAGCATAATTTCAATTAGAACGAATAAGGTATCTGAATGAATTATAAGGTATTTCTCCCGCCTTCTTCGCATGCTTTCGTGGTGTAGTGGTCAGCACGCTCGACGCGTAACTGTGAGGTCCGTGGTTCGATTCCCGGCGAAGGCGTTGCTTATTTTTCATGTCTCCTGCATCGAAATAATCTAATGTCTCTACACTGGCGCCCGAACTAAAATGGTGGTGGATAATGACTCACCACCACCGGGATTTTGGCGATTGGGTCCCCAAAACCCCAGTCGCCCTTTAAAAGGGGAAATATATAAGGTATTTCTCCCGCCTTCTTCGCATGCCTTCGTGGTGTAGTGGTCTGCATGCTCGACGCGTTACCGAGAGGTCCGTGGTTCGATTCCCGGCGAAGGCGTTGCTCATTTTTATGCCTTCTGCTTCTAAAAAACCTAATGTTTCTGCAAAATTACTTGCGTTTTGTTACAACTATTAAATTTTACGCTACTATTTTGTTTTTATCAAATTAATTTTAATAAGAACTTTCTAGTAAGCGAATTTTGTATATATTATTTCCAAGATTGTGATGAAAGGGCGTAGAGTCATTAGATTATTTGGAAGCAGGAGATGTGAAACATGAGCAATGCCCTCGCCGGGACTCGAACCACGGACCTCTCGAATACGCGTCAAGCGTGTTGCCCACTACACCACGAAGGCTTGCGAAGAAGGCGGGAGAAATACCTTATAAGGGTATGTGAAATATTATAATCATAAAACCTTATTAATTTTACTCAATATTGCGTAGAAAACACTTGAGAGACGTAAATACTGGAAGGCTAAAGTAATTAACTTCTTATTTAATTTAAGAAGAAATACCAGTAGAAATCAAAACAAAAAGAAATCAAAATCGTAAATGAAATTTTGACATTATATTTGAAATTGTAATAACCTATTTTTCAAATAGCTCGCAAATAATAAAAATCTGAAGAGTACGGAAAAGAATTAGGTAGTTATTTTCTCGTACAACTGGGGGAATATAGAAAGCATTTTCTGTGTAAATATTTACCGCAAAATTAGGCTTTGGAGTATAAAACTGGGGCATTTTTTTAAACCTTGCTTAAGCAAAATATAAACAGTGTAAGATCTGAAAAATTTCATGCCAGTATCTACGAAAGGAGGGTTAAGGAAGACAATTACTTCTGTCACAATTCTTCACTGCTGAGTGAAAAGATTAATAAAGAAGAAATTCGTGCTTAAAAAAAAGAGCGAATACTAAAGAAGAAAAAGGGAAAAAAAACAAAGGAATTAAAAAAAAAAAGCAGAATCAGAAAAGATGGGTTGACCTTATTGTGCTTTTACCGGAACGCTCTTGATTTATTGTTGCATATCTCACTGTATAGCTCAGTGATTCTCAACCACTGTGCCGCGGCATTTTTGTGTGCCGCCAAATTTTTGAAGTGTGCCGCCAAATTTTTTTAAATTATTAATTATACTCCGAGAAAAAAAATAAAATCCGAAACTGAATCATTCGGGCGTTTTATAGAAATAAACGAATGGTATTCTTGGTATATTTAAATTATCCTTTCGTTTATACATGGAAGCAATCACGGAAGCCAAACTTAGCAAATCGTCTGCTCCGCCCAACGGGGATATGGCTGCCGCCGAGTCTTCGAAATTCAACTACTTTATTCCAATCGATTATATACCTTCAGAGATTTTTATTTAATAAACTAGCTGCTGCGCGGCCAGCCTTCGTCTGGCTTTTAAGTGTACCAGAAAAATGGCTAAAGAGAACACCAAACATTAAATTTGAAAACTGCACAGAATTTTACTCTGCAGAACAATTTTATCGAAAAAGAAACAAACGACAACGGGAAAAAAAATTCAGTTAAAAATGCATTACATATAAAAAGCTTACAACGAAATAAGCAATATCCCTTAATACAAATATTGATTATCCTAATAAATAAATTAACCAACTTCCCTTTGCAAAGTCGTAAGAACTCCAATGGTATAAACAGATTAAGAACTTAAACAGATTAAAAAATATCATGCAAAACTTTTTTATAATTAAAATTATATATAATTAAAACATATTACAGTGAAATAAACAATATCCCTCGATACAAATGTTAATTATCCTAATAAAGTAATTAAACAATTTACCGTTGCAAAAAGAAACAACTTTTTAACTTCTTAAACATTTCAGTCTCTTAAAAACAGTAACATAAGAAATACGATGAAAAATTGTTGCCAAACCGAAATTTTTAAAAGAATGAAACTATTCAAAATGATGCAATTTCATCAAAAATCTATCAACAACAATAAGAAAGGAAAATTGTTGCCAAAACTACATTTTAAAATATCTGAGATGTGAGAAGTGTATTCGGAAGCTTCATTTAAAAAATTTTAAAAAAATACAAAATATTATTATTTTTCCAAAATTCTTTTTTTAAAAGGAGTCGAAAGGATTAAAGTTCAACGTGTCCAAAAATCAAAGGAAAATAAACAGCACATTTTTTAAAATAAGTTTTTTTTAAAAAAAATTCCGCCGAAAAGGTGTTAAGCTCACCTTCCTAAATAAATTCGTATTCAATCGATTTATTGAAATACGAAATTTATTTTAAGTTCGTAAAATAGCTAAGTGTCTACGCTTCACGGCGATGTAAAAATGCAATGTATAGAGCGAAATCTCGCTTTCCTGTAGCCCATTATATCTCAAAATGACTCGATTTGGTCACAAAGCATAAAATAAAAAAAATTCTAATTCGAATTTCGAAAAAATCGCTTCGAGGTGCACTGGCTCTTGTGTAGATACACCTATGTACCAAATTTCGTGGCGCTGGGTCTATTAGCTTACTCGCAACACGAACGAAAGACACACACACACACACACAGACTCTTTGTTTTATTATATGTAGATATGATCAATTTAAAAGTGTTTAAAATAATCGTAAGTAGCCGGTTAAAATACTAGAACGAAAAATTAATAATAAATGAAGAAAATATAATAAATGCGGATTTATAAAATACATCTTTAATAAAAGAGGCCGTTTAAAAAATTTGAATGTTTGAAAACCTATAATTTTATATGTATATTTAATTACAGATAAGTAAAATTCTGTAATTGAATATACATACTGTTGCGTGCGTACGGGTTCGTAATGGATTGAATGCACAAGTCGTTCGAAAGTTAATAAAATTTGTTCTTTTTACACGTAATAAAACAAAATACTGAAATATTTCCTCGGAGATATTCGTAAAATATCACAATATCTCAAACGTTAAACAGAATTCAATTCAAAAAAAGATAAAGTTAATCCAATCTCTCAGCGAATTCGCTACAATCAATCACAGCATTAAATAAACAAACAACAGTTCGCTTTAAAACAACTACAACTGAGATGAGGTGTTTTAATTCGGCTTTTATAAGCTTTTTACTGATTTACTAGAATATTCTGGTAAAACCTCGATTTTTTTCGATATTTGTGGATGGCAACGGTAAATTACGAGATATTTATTTATTGAATATTAAATGTATGCGCTCTTGTATTTTTACTTTTCCGACGTAGCTAAATCATGTGCGTTGCACGGGAAAATAAAGTAATTTTAATTACAATTCTGTATAAATAACTAAATAAATACCAAATCCGTAACAATATGTAATTTTAGATTTTTAATAGCATTCAAATGTTTTTATTAATTAAAGGTTAAGTAAAATTGATTTAATTAATTACAGATAAGTAAAATTCTTTTAAATTTATTTTATTGTTAGTGGTCTGCCAAATTTTGAAACTGTTAAAAGTGCACAGCAAAAAACTGCAGTCTCCTTCTTTTTCGGTTGGATTGGCCGGTCTGCCATTTAGTCACATGGACGACTTTTGCCGGCTAGGTGGACTAGGGGCTGCGCCCGTTAATACAATAATACCGTATGTACTCCCCCTTTTAAAGGGTGACTGGGGATTAGGGGACCTATTCGCTGAATCATGGTGGTGAAGAATGATCATCCACCACCTTTTAGTTCGGGCGTCACTGGTGATTTATTAGGTTCTTTTGAATCATGAGACGTGACAATGAGCAATGCCTTCTCCGGGATTCGAACCTGGACCTTTCGAATACGCGCCGAGTGTGCTAACCGTTCACTACGTAGGCGTGCAGAAAGGAGTGAGAAAATACCTTATAGCGATAGGTGCTAAAAATGTCGGCTAGATTTACGTAGAAATATATACATAAGGATACAGATTTTAAACATGCATTTATTTCTTAATAGCATGAAACCCATAGTTGAGTTAGGAAATTTCTGAACACTTTCATGAGGATAAGCTGGGAAATGTGAAACCCATCATTGAATACTGGCCGAGTACGGCTAATAGAAGGGAAAATGTTCTCTTGACTAAGAATTGGCCATTGTCGCCTGACTCATGAGTATCTCCTTGAAAGTTGAAGAGAATCCCCGCTGCACAAACTGTAATGCAAATCTGACAGTGCGTCACATCTTGGTGGAATGCCAGAGTTTTTATTATTTGCGACTAAAACGTTTCAGTTGTTCAGAATTGGATTTAAGAAATTTAATTGGAAAAACACATTATCGCAGTCTGTTTCTGTTTTTAAAAGATATTCGATTTTATGGTAGACTTTAATTTGCTAGCTTTTATTGCAGATTTTAATCGGATTTTAGTCACTTTTTACCTAAGGTAGAAGATTTTACAAATGACTAACTGCACTGTTACCATGTGTCTGGCACAGATAACCTTAACAAGTTTTGTGCCAAAATTACAAAAATCCAATCCAATCCAATCGACTTTCGTGAGGATGATTAATGTATTCTGAATTAGGGTCCTAGAGCGGTCCTATCTAGTTAGGAAATACTGGCCTAGTGCATCTAACTATTCAGAATCTCACAGCTTTTTATTTCCACATGTATTGTAGTTTATTGCTATCTTCCTTCATTAATGCAGGAATACGCTCTTTAAACTCTTTCCGAACGGAAAGGAAAACGCACGAGAAAGGCTATTAACTAAGCTTAATATCAAATTCAAGGTCGAATATGAGTAACGGCTGGCTAAAGTATTTTTTCCTTGGGTCAAAAAAAAATTTCAGTTGTCGTCTCTTCTAATTATAATTGTAAATCGTTGTTATCCGGGAACTTAATGTGCGGTCGAGCTGACGCAGTTTGACTTTTTTTTATCGTCTTTAATGCAACGTAATACCATAGCTGGTTTTGAAGGTCAAAACCAAAAAAAAGGGTGTAGAAGGAATACTGTCAATTCGCACACATATTGCAAACATAGCGAATATAAAATGTAGTGGTTTCATAATACATGTAAGAAAAAGATGTAAAGAAGATTATGGAAATCGTACAGAGGCTGGCCGCACATTTTTTAGACGATGTATATTTTATTCACAAAACTAAATTACATAAAATTCTTGTGTTTTAAATGTTCACTTTGACATCCCTTACTCTCAACTATCTTTGGACACCGCAATTTCCAGGATAATAATGCCTTTTGAAGTGTCAGAAGAGGTATTCTATCCCATTCCTCCCGAACAGCTTTCCAGAGTCCCGTTAGGGTTTTGGGAAAACGTTTGGATAATGCAGTTTTTAAAGTCCGAAAGCACAAAAATCCATAAGTGACATATCGGGAGATTGAGTAGGGATATCGGTGAAGGGTATGGCCTCGATACCAGTTTTTTGTTCCATTTCTTTTAGGAAATTTACAGTGGATTTTGATGTGTGACTGCTAGCTTTGTCACGATGGAGTCTCACAGATGGATGGCACTGTGGGTAAAGCTATGGTATTTCATTCATAAAAATGGGCGATAAAATATGTTCCTGATAGTATTTGGAGTTAATCGTGACATTTTTTTGCAATCTTTTTATTTTTAACTGGCCATTATAAGAAAAACCAGCATAGCTTTGGATATGCTTTGGAAGAAGACGATGCGCATTGCGTTTCTTCGCTTTCTTAAGATTTAAATCTACGTTTATCATTTTGTTTACCGTGGACACCGAGCATTTTAATGATTTTGCAACTCTCCTTTGACTAGGAGGATTTTCTTTTAAAATTAAACAACGTACCTTTGCAATTGTTGATGTCCGTTTTTTCCTTGGATACTTGTTTGGAATTTTTGTCCCACTCGAGGCTCCAATTTGACGTTTGCTTCTTTTCTTTTTTATGATCTTACCTATCGACGCTTTAGATATCACAAAACCGTGACTCTCACATCGTTTTTGGATAACGGAGTATGCCTATTTCTCTTCGGAAAGAGCGTCAATGTAGCCTTCGAACCACTGTTTTGTTAAATTCGCCATTTTGAATATAAACAAAACTTTCAAGCTACAGACGATGATTTTGACTTTTAAAAACATAGTACAATTCCAATTACTTCTTTTGCAGCAAACTATTTTTTATTACCGCTTACCAAAATCGTCTAAAAAGTGTGCGAACAGCCTCTGTACACGGTTGTAGAATTAATGTAATTGAATGGGAAAACGAAACACCCCGAATATTATATTTAAAACCAATGTATACTGAAGTTTGTTTGACATTAAAAAGTAAATCCTTACTAAAATCTTATTGGATTAAAATTTGCGTTATTAGGTTTATGAGGTATTTACTCCTACCACCCAGCATGCTTTCGACTCGTATCCGAGAGGTCCAGCCCCGGCGAGAGCAGTGCGTATTTGGTTTCTTTGTTTTTCTGCAAACAAATCTAATCCAAATCGGTAAGCCGATTCTGTAGAGTTTGTAGGGTTATTATAATTGTTTTTTACTAACCAGTTATTTTATGTTTGGGATGTTTACTCTCACTCTTCGTTTCTTTCTCGCTACTAGGATGTAAACCTAGAAAGGGGTAGTATTTAAAGGAACGTTTCGGAAGTTAAATTCAGAGCATGTTCTGCCTCTCATTTGCCACGTTACTAGGTTGCTGCTAGCTGAGACAAGATTTGTAGTTTTGCAGGTTAGGTTTGTGAGCCAATGTCAAGTTAAACTGACTTGTGTAGCCTTCGGCTGTTACCTTAGGCAACGTTGTTGATAATAGACCGCTAATTGACCACTGGGCATAGGCTTTTCCCGAAGAATGCATTAAGTTGCTAATGTCCAGCCAGTTCAAACAGCATCTTAAGTTCAGAAATTACCAGGCGTACTTCTGAAGATGTGGACATATATATCTGTAAGATCCAAAAGATTCACGCACACTTATAGGAAACAATGCGTTAATGCGTGTGTCAGCCATTTAAAATTAACGTATTTTTTAAGTCTTTTCTAATATTTTGTTGGATTTTTAGCTGCAATATTATCCATAGATTAAATGATGTTTTAACTGAGGATTTTACGCCAGTGAATTTGAGCCTTAATATTCTTTTGAATACTTTCGAAGTTGTTAATTTAAGCTCACTGGAGAATTAATCTGGCTTAAATTAAATTGCTCGGAAAAGTCACTAAGTTAAAGTCTTTGGAAAACTTGTTTTCGGCGTGACATGATGTCGAACATGAGTAGTTACAAATTTATATCACAGAAAATATATTTTCTAGCTATTTTTTGCATATTTCTTTTTACAGGAAAAATTATTCATTAAAGTTTAAACCTAAGTAGGATTTCCCATATGAGATGTGTATACGTGCCAGATTTCCGTACAAAGTTCTCCACGAAGGTACATCCTTGCCCTGAGGCAGATAGCCCTAGTGTGCTTTGCCATGATAAATTAAACCTATGGTGGTCTTTCTTATGACTCCTGTTGCATTAGCATCCATTTGTGATAAAAACTGTCGCTTGCAATTTATATATTTTGTAAGTCTGAATCTCCCACTCTACTGCCCTGTTAAAAGTTTCAATTCTTTACGTTTATTTAGACAAAAATTACAGATATTTCTAAGCATATCCTTTATATAAATACAGAGGCTGTTCCCACATTTTTTAGACGATTTTGGTAAGCGGTAATAAAACATCGTTTGCTGCAAAAGAAGTAATTGCAATTGTACTATGTTTTTAAAAGTCAAAATAATCGTCTGTGGCTCGAAAGTTTTGTTTTTATTCAAAATGGCGAATTTAACAAAGCAATGGTTCGAAGGCTACATTGACGCTCTTTCCGAAGAGAAATAGGCATACTCCGTTATCCAAAAACGATGCGAGAGTCATGGTTTTGTGATATCTAAAGCGTCGATGGGTAATATCATCAACAAGAAAGCAAAAAAACAGCAAATTGGAGCCTCGAGTGGGACAAACATTCCAAACAAGTATCCAAAGAAAAAACGGACATCTTCGACTATTGCAAAGGTACGTTGTTTAATATTAAAAGAAAATCCCCCTAGTCGAAGGACAGTTGCAAAAGCATTCAAATGCTCTGTGTCCACCGTAAACAAAATGATAAACGTCGATTTAAATCTTAAGAGAGCAAAAAAACGCAATTCGCATCTTCTTCCAAAGCCTATCGCTCGACACGCTGCAAAATTCTATATGAGAAACACTTATCCAAAGAAAAATGGAAAACAATTGTCCCGATAGAGGAAGCATGGGTGTATTTAAATGATTGTAACAAAAAAGAGCCATTTATTATCATAAAAGGGGAGAAAAAAATTTAAGTACATGGTTCAAAGAATCGAAAGAAAGTTTTTCTAAGGAATTCATGATTGTTGCTAGTTTTTCTTATAATGGCAAGTTAAAAATAAAGAGAGTGCAAAAAAATGTCAATATTAATTCCAAATACCATCAGGGACATATTTTATCGCCAATTTTTCTGAATGAAATACCATCGCTTCCCCACAGTGCCATCCATCTGTGAGACTCCAGGACAAAGCTAGAAGTCACATATCAAAATCCACTGTAAATTTCCTAAAAGAAATGGAACAAAAAGCTGGTTACAAGGCCATACATACCTTTCACGATATCCCTACGAAATCTCTCGATGTGTCACCTATGCATTTTTGTGCTTTCGGACTTTTAAAAACTGCATTATCCAAACGTTGTCCCCAAACCCTAACGGGACTCTGGAAAGCTGTTCGGGAGGAATGGGATAGAATACTTCTTCTGACATTTCAAAAGGCATTATTATCCTGGAAATTGCGGTGTCGAAAGATAGTTCAGAATAAGGGATGTCAAACAGAACATTTAAAACACAAGAATTTTATGTAATTTAGTTTTGTGAATACAATATACATCGTCTAAAAATTGTGCGAACAGCCTCTGTATATGTAATGAAAATTTTCCTTGAGCCAAAATTAAATTCATGGATTAAATAATTAGTGTTACAAAATATGAATTCTAATTGTAAAATATCGAAAACGGATCTTAATTATACTTTGAAAAGGATGGTAAGAAAACTTACATTTGCATGGAAAGCGCATAAAGCCCTTTTTAAATATAAATTAGCTTTCCGGACAAGGTCAACGAGCTTGTTGGCGCCGAAGAGATGGTATAAAAGTAATACACCATTGGACAGCATGTCGGAAAGAGGTGTGGTTCAAACGTTTGCACATAACCTTGGTTTTTATCAATGTTATGTTCATAATTATGTACATATGATAGTTAGCTAGACTTAATTGTCAGTTACGTCAGCCAAACTTTAATCGTCTTTAAAACGTTAGAACAGCTAAAAGTTTCTATTAATTATAATTATTAGAAAGATTTGAAAATCGATATTACAGAGGCTGTTCGCACATTTTTTAAACGATTCTCATTGTATTTACAGAAATAGTTTAGTTAAAACTTTTGTCTTTTAACTGTTCCACTTGATATTCTTCACCATCTTTCTGCACCGTAATTTCCAAGGCAAGAAAGCTTTTTTTTTTTAGTAGCGGAAATGGTATTTTATCCCCCCTTCTTGAACAGCTTTGCAAAGTCTAAGGAGGGTTGTAGGTCAACGTCTGGAATATCCCCCTTTTAAAGTCTAAAAACGGAAAAAGCCGTGGATGATACATCTAGAGATTTAATAGGGATATGAGCGAAGGGTATGGCTTTGATGCACATTTCATGTTCCATTTTTTTCCAAGGAAATTAACTGTGGATTTGATGTGCCGCTGTTTGATTTGCCTTGATGCAGTTCTACTGATAAGTTATTTAAAGACAAGTTATTACTTCCTTGTACGAAGTAAAAAGGAAGTACTGTAATTACGAAAATTTTGGGTGCCATATTTCAACGAAAATATCTATTTTGACCACTATCGAATGCAATTTAACGATGTTTTTGAGTGACATTCTTACGTAAGAATAACCCCCCGGGGGTCGACGTAGAGAACTCTGCGAAGCTACTGGCTAAGATCTGTACCTAGGCAGTCTCGGCCACGGGGGTATACAAATTATGAACCTAGTTGTTCTGGAAACTCCGGAAAGGTCATTTATTGGCCGGCCCGGGGTTCGGCATGTCTTAGAGCAGGGTGGTCCTGGTAGCCCGAGAGTAACTCCTCGGGTTTGCTGGGTAATGTCCCCCTGCGACTGGTGGGTAGCAAATTCACGGCCAGTGACGACCCAGATTGGGTGCGTTGCGCCGACCCCTCAAGGTTCCGGGAAACAGGTTGAACCTCGGCCCCGGTTCTGCAGGGGGAAGGACCTGTAGTGCTATTCGGCGGAACAGGGAAGCCCTATGTTGATTGATTACGTAAGAATAGAATAAAGGATTCTTTTCTCCCCCAAAAAATTATAAAACTAATTTAAAATGGATTCTGAAGAGAATTTTTCGTGGCGTCTGTGCAAACGAACGTATGTATGTATCTCGCATAACTCAAAAGTGAATAGCCTCAGAATGTTGAAATTTTGTATATAGGACTGCTATAACATCTACATGTTATAATAAATAATGTGCAGCTCCTATTTTCGTTGCAGTCGGCTGCACAAAAGTTATATAAATTTATGTATATATATATCCACTCTGTTACTCGGCTCAGTGAGCTCAGTTTTTTTATTCTTGTATGTTGGCAATTTGTGCATTTTTTACTTTAAAACTGATTGAATTATGTTGTTCTTCCGGTTAAGGTTTTTATGCCTTTAGTGACTTTAGTAAGTCTGCATGCCGGAATTGTACAATTATCAACAATTAAAAAGTTGTTAAAGAAGTGCGGCTAAGCCTAACCATTTTTCATATGGCAGCCATATTTGTTTACATTTGAAATTTATAAGAATATTGGATTTGTTGCCAATCTAGAGAAACTAAGCTTCGCAACAACAAAGATAACGCCTTCTTTTATTATGGCGAATTAAATCTTGCTTAATCCATTCCGGAATTTATTCGAGGAAATAAATGTTTAAGATTCACTTCGTAATTTTTAATACATATATTTTGGTTTTTACGCATTTTTGCCTTGTCGCGGAGTGACAGCTGAACTAATTGAATGGGAAATACTGAACTGCGAAAAACTGTTTCTTTCTCCCCCCCTTTTTTTTTGGTTGTTTGACAATTCCAAACAAATTCCAAATTTCAAATTTGGGCTTCCAGATGCCCATATTCGCAGCAGGAGGACGGCATTCCAAATTCGATGGCTTTAGGTACCGTCGTTTTATCACGATGCGAGAAACATACATACATTTATACCTGTTCTTCATTATTTAATTTCTTTAAATATAATACAGGGCTGCCATATTTTGTGGCAACAGTTTGAAAAGTGATACAGACTTTGAATGTTTCCGACGCAAAATCGCAAAACGAAAACAATAGTCCTTCAGGGACAAAGCCCCTTTGGACTAAAAAAAAATGTATTTCAACAGTTATTTACTGATGTTATAATTTATATATTTGCCCAAAAGAAGTGTTTATTTCTAGGAAAAGGCTAGAAATGTCCCTATTGACATCCATAAATTTAACTTTGCTTACGTAAATGCTAGACGCATAGAACAGCAGGAAACAAACTCGTTTTCTCTACTCGTTGCAAAAAGGCGTGATCAACGTCGTTTGAACCAAAGCAAAAGGAGAAGTTTAGCTGCTTGGAAAAAAACAGAAATCGTAAAAAATATTGTGAAGCATTGAAAGATAATGTAAATGTAACAAATGAAAGTAAAACATATGGTGCGGGTGAATTTTAAGATTCATTGGATATAATGCATAAATTGTTTCTACCTATAACTTCGAATCACATACCAATTTGCGATAGGTTTATTTTTGTCATATTTAATATTATGAGATTAAAAATAGTTAAATGATACGGAAATGCTATGTAGTGTTTACTAATTCATATTTAAAGTTAATTTGCTGTTTCTCATAACCATGTATTAAAGATAAGTTTAAAAAAACTTTAAATTCGGTTTTCTCAAAACACAGTTTTTCCCAGTTCGTATGTTTTGAAAATGCTCCGTGCGTCTCATTTTTAGTTAAAAATGAATGATATTTGGAAGAAGATATTTTGTTATATGTTACAGTAGATCTGTGTATGCATTTTTAGATATGAGGTTATTAAGAAGTTTAAACTTGTGAAAATGTTTAACAAAAGATGACATTTTTCCGAAAACTGGGCAAAAATTCACAAGAATCCTTTTAGAAAATTTCTGATTCATCCTGTTCAATAACGGATATATAAAAACTTTTGTCAAGTCTTCATAACTAACTTAAAGGAAAAATTAGGAAAAAATATTGAAAATTAGAGCGCAAGGAGCATTTTAAATCTTTAATTAAAATAACCTATTATTTGTTTTAGAAATTTTTAATTTGAAATAAATTGAAATTTTAAACATGTATCATAAACTCATGTTATAATATAGTATATATTCATAAAATTTCTTGTTGAAAACACTAAAATTTAAAAAACTAATTTTTAAAATCAGCCGTCCCCTTAATTTTCTGGAGTAGTCTGATGTAAATAGAAGGATACTAAGTACATAAGAATAAAATATATACAATATATACAGTAAATGGCGTTTAGTAGGCATGGTACAGTCCTTGCATGGTCACGTGGAAGTACGGTGACTTGCTATTCGCTGGGCAATAAACTTATGAAGTAAGCAGAAAAACTCTTTTTATGAAGTATTTTCACTTCAAATGCGGTTGAAACTGTTTTTCCTTGAAAGTACAACTTGCACAGCACATAGTAAAACAGAATGTAAACATGTAAGAGTCTCTTACAAGGAGCTGGGAGTAGTCAAAAACGCAAAGTCCATGGTCGCGTGGGAGGTCACCCTCCCAGGTTGTGGCTTTGATTTGTGCTGTTTGGGTTTGCAGGAAAATGTTGTATGATTTTCATTTAAATTTAACGAAAACGCTGCAAACGGACGCAGATGTTAATCTTCTTCTAGGATTTCATAATTAAATATCTGGAATTGATTGAGCAGATTGCAGGAATAGGCTTTCTGAATAAATTTTCATTAATCTTGTAAAGGTGATCTTTTAAAGATTCGATGTTAAGATCGCTATGTAACACAGAGTTCCTTACATAGTAGGGAGCGTTTGTTGCAATACGGAGGAATTTATTTTGCACAATTTGGAGTTTATAGAGGTCTGTGGGTTTTGCCGTAGCCCAAGCAGGAGAGGCGTAGGTGACAGCAGTATGTGCCTTCTTTTATTTGTTTCGAGACTCCATCATGTTCTAACAAAATAAACTCTTTGATTCTTCTGAAATGACTAATTCGTGATTTGATTTCCTAAGAGATTTTGAAGTGAAACATTTGAGTATTTTTATATTTGATACTTTGCTCATGAATCCTATCATTATTTTGGATCACAAGCTTTCTTTCTATAGCCATTAATGTCTATAATCACTTTAAGCTCTGAAACACGCGTACCTAGATCGTAAAACATAACTAACCTCTTGCATCTTCAAGGTGACCTTCACGAATGATCACGGCAAAAACGACTTTGGCCGCAGAAGACGTATGTCGTAATCAATTCTTTTTCTTATTAATTTTTTTTCCAGAATTAATGATACTCTAAACAGAACTTACCGATAATTTAAAACTGAAATGAACATTCAAAGTCTAAAACGATTAGAGATTTGAAGATTATCTTGAAATTTTAACCGTATATTTTACTTTCCTCTCTTTCCTCGTAGAGCTGTCTTAGAATAACATATAGAAATAAAGAGAGCTAATTTAAATCAGAATAAAGAAGATGGAGAAAATAGGGGACAATAGCAAATTATGAGAACGCATGTTTGGACAAAAGCTTGGTATAAACCAGCTACCTAACACACTGTTATGCTCTTAGCAAGTAAAATTTTAGTAGACCTTCCCGACATTTATGGTTATTTTTATTTGTTTAATCAAGTCACACGAGAATATCTCTGATTGGTTAATTGTTAACAAATATTATGATATGCAACTAATTACCACTTTATTTAAAACTTCTCCTCGAAAGTAGACCCAGAGGACTTTTAGTCGAGTTTTTGCCTATCTGTAATTTTTGTAAACAAATAAAAAAGTATTAATTCTCTAAACTTTATAATAAAACATGTATTGAATGTGATAGATTATAAAACAAAAATTTAGCCACCACTACTTAAATTAAACAGTTGTTTTGTTTCCACACGATTTACTTCAAACATTGCCAAAAGCTCAAAATCTAAAACTAAAGGCTAATAAAATAGCCCATTGGAAGATTTACCGTTCTATTTACTTTCTTGTACAAAGTAAAAAGGAAGTAATGTAATCGCGAAAAATTTCGCCCACCAGCGGCCGAGCGGTAAAAACGCTGAACACTGGTAGTTCGGTCCTAGGTTCGAATCCCGCGAACGGGCTGGCTGCATGGGCGTTTTCGTGGTTTTCCCCATGTGTAACGTGTATACGAGCCAGTTTCCCTTAGAAAGTCCTCCACGAAAGCATCCCTTCCCTTAGGCAGATAGCCCTCGTGTGCTTTGCCATAATTGAATAACCTAACGCGAAAAATTTCGGGCATCATATTTCAACGTAAATATTCATTTTGACCGCTATCGAATGCAATTTAACGATGTTTTTGAGTGACATTCTTACGTAATAGCAGAATAAAGGACTCTTCCCCCTAAAAAAATAATTATAAAACTAATTTAAAATAGATTCTTAAGTTTTTATTAATTTTTTTGGCGTCTGTGTGTACGTACGAACGTACGTATCTCGTATAACTCAAAAACGAGTAGCCGCTGAACGTTGAAATTTTGTATATAGGGCTGCTATACATAAGTTCTTGCTACTTACGCCACATAAAATTCGAATCAAATGCAAACTCATAAAAATGTTTAAAAAAGACATATCTTTAGAGTTTCCGATAGCCAGTTTCGCAGGCCGGACATAAAAATGCTCTATGCTGTACGGGGTGGGTTCTCAGTACTCGCTTTCGAATCGTTGAATTTGTTAACCAAAAGTTTATTAAAGGTTTACAAAATATGACATAAATAATAAAAAAAAAATATATCGCTTTGTTCAATGAAAATATTGAATACTTTTAATTAGCTAGATTCGGAAATGAATGCATTTTTATTGTTTAAATGAACCCGATTCAAAAATAAGACACGAATATTCAGCAGAGCTGCATCTTTTGCTTTCACATAGTTAATAGCTAATCCGCAACAGACAGGCTCAATTTGAAAGATAAATATTTCGCATTTTGCCGAATGGCAACAGACTCGAATGAAAAGTGAAACGAAGCATTTATATCAATTCGATGCAAAATCCCATTTCGAGACTAATAGCCAGCCGCTCTTGGGCTAAAAATAACGTGACACAATAATCATACTGTTACATGCAAAAAAAAAGTGCAGTTGCATAATTATGTGACACTGACATCATTTTAAATCCTTATCAGTCAGCGACACTTAGTTAAAGACGAAACTAATTCATGTAACCTTGCTCTAAGCGAAACGCTTGCAAGTTGTTTGTTTCACACTCAATCAATTAACTGAATTCTAGAAACTTCTACGAAAAAATACCCTGGAAAAGGTACCCTGGCTGCCCTGTTTGGAAATAACAGACCTAATTTTGGCCGTCTCGCTGGTTAATCACAGATCTAACAGGCTTCTGCTGTAGTGTAAAACGTTTCATTATCCATTCAGTTTATTGCAACAGTAAGAGTTTCAAGAAAGTCTTGGGATGGAAATTAGATACCACTTTTAATGTGGATAAGAGTTTTAAAGTTTAGAATAGCTCTTTTAACGGTATGCAGGATTTTAAACGGAGTGTGTGCTTAACCCTCTGACCGGCTAAAGTTTTTGGTAAGAAACCACAAGCTTTAAAAAACTACTGTGAGAAAAATTATTTTCTTGATTTTAATGTAAAACTTCTCCTGGTATTTTATACCTGGATTTGTGTACTTTAATACATTGCCTTAATTTACTTGACATATATACACGTATATACACGTTCGCACAGATATCACAAAAAATATTCTAGGCCGTATATATACGACCTTGCCGGTTAGAGGGTTGAATCAATATCATTCAGACCGTACTATGCACTATTAATATTGTTACGGATTTTGTATTTATTTAGCTCTTTCAATAGAACTGCAATTAAATTGGTTTTATTTTCCCGCGCAATGCAGCGCGTGACGAAATTTAAGAGAAGACTGCGCTGAAAAAGTAAAGATACAAGAGCGCGTGCATTTAATATTTAATAAATTGATATCTCGTAATTGTCCTTTTTGCTATCCAGAAAAATCGAGAAAATAGATTATACCAGAGTATTCTCGTGCCTGATTAAGAAGCTTGCAAAAGCCGAATTAAAACATCTCAGCTCAGTTGTTGTTGTTGTTTAAGCGAACTGTATTGTTTACTTAGTGCTGTTATTGAATTGTAGCGAATTCGCTGTGAGATCGAATTAGTTTATCTGTATTTTGAATATGAGTTCTGTTTATATTCTAGTAACTTGAAAATATAACTGCTGTGAGATATTTCCTCAGAGATATCCGTACAGTATCACAATATTTCAACATTTTGTTTTATTTCTTGTGAAAAGAATAAGTTTCATTAACTTTTTATCGACTTCCGCATTCAATCCACTACGAACTCGTACGCACGCAACAATATATAGAGCTTCTCTGAAGCTGGGTCAATGCATGCGCTACTCATTATAAATATTTCACCGTTTTTAGAGCATTTTGAGATTCTGCCAAAATTTACTAAATTTTATTTGATTTTTTATATAAAAACGCCCAAACAGGATTTAAAATATTTATAAAAATAATGTAATTAGTCGAAAGGGGCTTTGTCCCTGAAGAGTCATTGTTTTCGTTTTGCAATTTTGCGTCGAAAACATTAAATGTCGGTTCACTTTTCAAACTGTTGCCACCGAATATTCCAGCCCTGTGTTATATTTAAAGAAATTAAATAATGAAGAATGTGCACAAATGTATTTCTCGCATTGTGATAAAGCAACGATACCTAGAGCCATCGAATTTTAAATAATGCAATCCTGCTGCGAATATAGGCATCTGGAAGACCAAATTTGGAATTTGTTTTATTATCGATTTCCTATTTTGTAAAAATTTAACGAATGTTTGATGAACAAACTCGAGGATTTCAAAGCGGGCCATGGCAACGTTGTACAGAAAACAAATTTTTATCTCTAGCGCGTAAGATTGTGTATCGGAAATTCTAAAGATATGCCCAGTTTAAAATTATTTTGCGATATTGTTCTTCAACTGAATTTTATGGTTTAAGTGGGAAGAACATGATATTTAATGAATAAAGGCAACATACAAAATGTTTAAAAACGCTCCTTTGGTCGTAATTTAAAATCTGAAACATTTCAGATTTTTTTAAAACTTTTTAACAACCCCCAAAATAATAAAAAAAAAGCAGGTGACGCTGAAGAAATACATAAAGCTTGTAAGGTTTCAGTTTAAACTAACAAAGTTTTATGTTAATGTTCTCTTTCCTGTAAGTTCTTATTTCAACTTCCCGTTAGAATGAGCGCGCGTTTCAGCTTTATGCTAATTTGAAGTGGAGCCAAGTTTTGTATTTAAAAGGTTAGCGAGGAACTTCTCGGCGTGAGAGAGCTTTTAGTCTCAGATCACTGCGGCTCTGTCCGACGTTCGCCTGACCACTAGTATTTAAGTTCTAAGCCTTAGCGCTGTTACTCTATTATTTATTGAAGTAATCTAAGTGCGGTAGTATTAGCTAAATCTTGCTACGCACCATTGATCGCTTAGCATAGAGGCCAACCTCGCGTTTATAGCTCTGAGAGCAACGACTTCTTAATTTTCTACTTAACTTTACTTTAAATTATTTGATTGTTCAGTTTAGACCCAAGTGCGGTCATTATTTTCTGTTATCCCTTCCGAGTCGGGAAGTGGCTGTAAATAGAAGTTTAATAAAAGGGTCATTTTAAACCCTCCTTGCGTGCAGTTATTCTACCAATTAACCACAGTTACCCTACCACGGAACATAGCTGCATTCAGCTCCCTGTTCGAGATCAGGACTTTGGTACTATCACGACCATGTTCGCCAAAAGTATGCACCGAACACTCAGTCCTGACAAGCTTAGCACGCGCTAAAAATTAAAATATACCAAAAAATACCACTATATTACAGTTACTTTTGATTCTTTCAGTATTGCACCATTTCCTTAATAATTTTCTTCTTCTTTGTGTCTTTTACTGATAATTTGCAATATTTCAGGAGAAGGACAGTAATCAGCAAGAAAGTCAGAAATAAAAATGCTCGTATTGAAAACAATTCAAGAGAAAGGAAGTGCAATTCGTCCGTGCCAAGGGCTAATTTTTCTCGGACGAGGTCTTCCCAAACGTAAATACCAGAAACAATAACATATCTTCAAACCTGTAAATAACCGAAGCAAATCTTTAAGCGGTCATTTATACCTAGGCGGAAGATCATAAACTGGGCCAAGGAAAGCGGAAAGCAAAGGTTACAGCTAGAACTTCTCCGAGTAACCTTCAACAGCGAATAATTCGGCATTTACAGATTGAGAAACCTGTCCCTTTTAACTAATTCTGGAAATTTTCTTTTCCCGAAAAATGGCGAATTAAATATTAGAATATTAACCGCTGTTCCTGTTACTTATCTCAAATTTATGTTTGTTTTTGTTAGTATTTGAGAAACTAAATAACAAGAAAAAGAAGAAACTAAATAACTGCCTTGCAACCTAAATAGTTGTACGTAATAGTAGTAATTTTAGTAAATAGTAGTAATTTTAGTAAATAGTAGTAATTTTAGTAAATAGTAGTAATTTTAGTAATAGTAGTAATTTTAATAGTAGTAATTTTACTAATGGTAGTAATTTTCGTAAGTAAGGCCTAACTGCCTTACTTACTAAATAACTGCCTTACAAGAAGCGAAATATTTCTGTCTAGAAAACTTGTTGAGGCATTAGGTTATTTCGGAAGCAGATAAGATAAAAAATGAACAACGCGGAACTCGAACCACGACCTCTGGAATACGCGCCTAGCGTGCTGACCACTACACCACAAAGGCATGCGAAGAAGGTGGGAGAAATACCTTATATACTCCCTCTTTTAAACGGCGACTGGGGTTTTAGGGGACCCAATCGCCACATCCTGGTGGTGGAGATCATCCACCACCTTTTTTGGTTCGGGCCATCCACCATGATCATCCACCACCTTTTTTTGGTTCGGGCGCCAGTGTAGAGACATTAGGTTATTTAGGAAGCGGGTGAGATGAAAAATGAACAACGCCTTTGCGAGACTCGAACCACGGACCTCTTTAACACGCACACACGAAGGCATGCGAAGAAAGTGGGAGATTACCTTATAAACTTTGATCATCAAATGGATGGGCTCAGGTTTGCATTTTTTCTCATATTTAAAGTAAATTTAAACTAAAGAAAAAAATTTTCCGGTTCTCCATACACGAGGTGGAAAAAGTAACTTGATTAAAAGCTCCTCATTTAATGGTAAACAAATTTAAGACTAAACTTTTTTTTAATATATATATAATAAGATACAAGTGAATATAAATACATAATTAAAACTTCTGAATTCTAAGGATGATTTTCTTATCGTAATTTGACAAAACGGTGGAAACCATTTTACTTCAAAGCTAAAGATGTAAAAAATGTGAAATGCCCTGGCTGGGGACCCGAATTCTGAAACTTCTGACTGCTAATCGGACGTGCTTTCCAGTTACATTACGAAGCCATGTGGGAAGAAGGGAGGAAATTCTTTATAAAATATAAATGAGAGAAAATTCAAAATTTTTACAATTCCCCCCCCCCCATATTCTTAAAACGTACAAATGCGTTTGGGTTATTTCAGCAATTAGCATAGATAAATATTAATCAGCAAATGCTCAGTTTTCTCCAAAAAACTAAATGTGCTGCCGATGGTTTTCACGTAATAATATTGGTAATCTAAGTCCAACAAAATTGCGCTCACCAGCGGCTGAGCGGTAAAGCCGATGAACACTGGTCGTTCGGTTCGGGGTTCGAAGCCCGCGAACGGGCTGGCTGCATGGGCGCTTTCGTGGTTTTCCCCATGTGTATACGAGCCAGCTTGCCTTAGAAAGTCCTCCACGAAGGTTTTCCTCCCATTTGTCAGAGAGCCCTCAAGGCTTTGCAAAAACCAATAAAATTCCAATAATCGCATTTTCTTTTAGCCCCAAAGGGCTATTAGTTTCGAAATGGCATTTTGCATTGAAACACTGAAAGCGTTGTATCAATTTTCAAATTGTTGTCACCAAATATTATCGTTCTGTATTATATTTAAACAAATTTAATAATGAATGTATGCATGTTTCTCACATGGTGAAAAAACAACCGTACCTAGAGTCATAAAATTTTGAATAGCGTAGTCCTCCACTCGAATATGTACATCTGGAAGCCCGAATTTGGAATTAGATTTGTTTTATTACCTATTTCATATTGTGTAAAACTTCAGCGAATTTTTGCTTAACTAACTCGGCGATTTCACAGCCAACAGGGGCAGTGGCAACACTGTACAAAAAAAAAAAAAAATTATCTCCAGCGCGCAAGACTGTCTATCGGAAATTCGAAAGATATGCTGCTTTTTAAATATTTTTAGCCGAAAGGAACATTAGCCCAAATGCTTTCGACACGTGCAGGTGTGTGTGAGTGGAAAAAACGCCCTTTGGGAGGGGGTAATATAAAATATGAAAGTTTCCAGATTTTTTTCTATTTTTATTTTTTTAAAGCCTTTGAGGTACAGAGAATGACCTCACCTATTTTCCCCTCCTTCTTCGCATGCCTTCGTGGTGTAGTGGCCATGAATCAATTTTCAAATTGTTGTCACCAAATATTATCGTCCTGTATTATATTGAAACAAATTTAATAATGAATGTATGCATGTTCCTCACATGGTGAAAAAACAACCGTACCTAGAGTCATAAAATTTTGAATAATGTAGTCCTCCACTCGAATATGTGCATCTGGAAGCCCGAATTTGGAATTACTATTACTATTTGGAATTACATGAATTGTTTTTATCTTCCGCCAAAATTACAATACCACACATATATCGTTTAAAGAATTACTATCATATTCGTAAAACTTTTTTCTAGAATATAAATATTTTTACTGCAATGACGTAAGCGACACGAAATGAATGCATGAATGAATTAAATTAAGGAAATATTATATAATGTATTAGGGAAGTATTTACATTTTTCAGTATTTCCAGTCAATTGAAAGGGAAAAATTTGACGCATAAGTTAATTGAAAAAGCGAAAGGCTTGCTTCAGAAGCAGCTGAAAGCAAGGAAAATGATACAAAGAAATAAGTGACGGATCATAATGGACCCTTCAATCCTTAGACGCTGTTATCTCATTTAGAGGAAAGTACCTATTCAAAAGCTAAAATGGCATAGACATATTTTTGATGGATTCACAGCACGCAGTTTTATAAAAAACACTATATTCGATTGGCATTTATAGACGTTAATATATATCGCAATAAACTCTTCACTTTGACTTCTCCAATTATCGAAATAAAACTCGCAAATGTTTTTTAAGAGGAAAAACCTGCGTGTCAATTATATTGTAACGTATTTTGCAGTTTTTATCGAAACAACAGATGAACTTCTTAGTAAATCATAAACTTTATTCTCAATTCAGGAAGACAGATAAATTAAATAAAATTATATCTGTTACAGTTTCACACTGAAGCTTATTATTATAGTTTTTTCATACATCAACTACTCGTAAAACTTTCAGAACTAACAATCTTTTTTAAAACATTTCTCTAGTTGCTCGGCAACGGTTACACGAAACAAATATGGCGTTGCCACGCTATTATCAAGGATAATAAATATAATTATTTGTTAAATAATAAAATATTACAATATATTACTCTCATAGTGAATGAATAAATGTATACACGAGCGTGGCCAGCTTCCAAAATCTAGTATATTACTAACCTTAGAAAGTCTCCCACGAAAGCATCTCTTCGCTTAACAACTACATCCTAATCGTAAATAATATTATAAATGCGAATGTGAGTTTGTTTGTTATGCTTTCACGCCTTAATTATGTAACCGATCATCATGACATTTTCAAAAAATATTTTTGATATATTAGAAAAGGTTATAATAGCTATAAAATGTAACTTATCTGTTGAAACTTAAACTACACTCATGTCCATAAATTAAGGATAATTCGGAGTCACGCGGAAATCGAACTCTAAAAAAAAATATATCACCTGTAAAACTACTACACACATCTTCAAGAATCATAGGCACATTTCAGGAAGTAACCAGATGACACCGATGGTACGTCACAATGACGAGAGTGTAAGAGGGTGATATATCACTCTCTTACACTCACTTAAGGAATACTTACTTAAGGAATACACGCAAAGAAGTAAAATTGTTCGCAGGCGCTTTATAAGCATTTCAGTGCAATAACCGAATAGTTATGACACAAAGGACGCATTTGGATGATTTTTTACGTGGTAGAATGATCGACCGTCTGGAATGTGGGCGTAACCAACTGGAAGTATCAGACGAACTTGGAATTGCCCAGAGTGTCATCACCAGGCTTTGGCAACCATTCCAAGATGAAAGTAATGTGAGTACACGTTACAGCACAGGTCGTCCCAGAGCTACAACGCCGAATGAGGACCGGTATTTGGAAGTTACTGTCAAAAGAAACGGGCGGAGCACAGCCTCAGACCTGTCTCGTCAGCTCTCTTCATCCACTGGTACGACCATTTCAAGGCAGACAGGGCAGATTGGTCTATATGCTCGTAGACCTGTCAGATGCGTTCCACTTACTGCTACTCACTGTCGCCTGCGGTTAGCCTGGAGTAGAGAGCGTGCATTGTGGACACCGGAACAGTAGGCTCGTGTGATATTTTCCGACGAGTCCAGGTTTAGCTTGCAGTCTGATTCTCGCCGGACTTTCATATGGAGAGCTCCAGGTACACGTTACCACCAAGAAAACATCACTGAACGACACCGTTACGGTGGTGTAGGAGTGCTCGTTTGGAGTGGAATTATTCTGGGTTTCAGAACTGACCTGCGTGTTCAAATTGGAACCATGACGAGCCAAATCTATCGGGACGTTATTCTGGAACAACATGCACGTTTGTGTCGGGGCGCCATGGGCGCACAATTTGTGTTTATGGATGACAACGCCCGTCCTTACCGTGCAAATGCCTTCAATCGGAGGAAAGCACCCGTATGGACTGGCCAGCATTCTCACCGGACTTGAATCCAGTAGAGTACGTGTGGGACACGCTTGGCCGACGATTTGCAGCCCGTCAACCTCCTCCTACATGTCTACCGGAACTTCGGAGAGCATTGCTTTTTGAGTGGTGTACTATCACCCAAGATCAGATCGATCATTTGATACTCAGCATGCCTAGGCGTTGTACGGACTGTATTGCATCATCTGGGAGACATACAATGTATTAACAATCATACCAACCATGTAATATTGGTTTTTTGTCAATAGGTGTTTTTTGTAATTTGCTCCAGGGAGAAAAAATCGCTAATTATTTTAATAATATCAAACATATAGCATCTTTTTTTGCTCTTTACCTTTCGTTTAATAAATAAGCTTTATAAATAAGTCAGATTTGTTTTGCTTTTAACTCTTCCTTTGCCTGATTCTGCATTATCCTTAATTTATGGACATGAGTGTATATATCCACTGTGTTTACTCTCTTACCCTGTTACTCTCGGCTCAGCGAGCTCAGTTTTTTTATTCCTAAATGTTGGTTAATTGCGCATTTTTTTTTTTTTGCTTTAAAAACGATTGAATTATGTTGTTCTTATCTTCCGGTTAAGGTTTTTATGCCTTTAATAAATTTGCGTGTAAGATTTGTAGAATTATCAACAATTTAAAAGTTGTTTAGGTGCGGCTAAGCCTAATAATTTTTCCATGGCAGCCATATTTTTTTTACATTTGAAACTTAACAGAATATTGGATTTGTTGCCAATCTAGAGAAACTAAGTTTCGCAACAACGAAGATAACGCCTTCTTTAATGAGAATTAAATCATGCTTAATCCATTCAGGAATTTATTCTTGGAAATAAGTGTTTAAGATTTCCTTCGTAATTTTTGAGTTTTTATGAATTTTTGCCTTGTCACGAAGTGAGAACTGAATTAATTGAATAAGAAATACTGATTCGTCTGTGAAAAACTGCTTTTTGTTTTTTGTGGTTGGTTGTTTGTTTAATTTCTTTTACACATCGTTTTAGACTTATTACAGTATTTAAATAGAACATGTGTCAACGATTAGGTAATTCGCCAGATGCTATACATAATTTTTGTGCTTTCTGAATTATAAAATGAATGAGATGTAACGCTGCTAAGTGAACCTAGCATCAGAGTGTCGCTATGGTAAACAAAAATAGTGAATTTTAAGGAGTGCATTTATTCTGTTGTGGTTTATGCGCTATCGACGAATTAGATTTAATTCAATGCAATAAGTTGAAATGGAATGCAAAATGCGTATAATTTAATATTCCGTACAAGGAAGTCATATGGTGTATACATCAGATTTTTTTTTCTTTTTAACTTGCCAAACAGAACATTCTCGATTACAGCACAGTGGATGTGTTTTTCTTCTATATGAGCGGAACAGAAAAAAGACAATATTTTTCGAAGTCTCATTTTTATGGAAATGTTCACACAAATATAAAGCAAATTCTATACAAAAAGGATAAGAAAATGAAAATCTTAGAACACTCTTCCTACACTTTATGACTGCTTAATATTCAGAGCAGAAGTTAGACTTTCTTATCTGCATTTACGGAAGCCGGGTTGCGGTTATTCATTAAACAGCATAAACAAGCGGAGGAAAAATGTTTCTGAATTACATTAAGATGCACACGCAGAAGTACCGAGGATCTCTTCCGAAACACCGAGCAGATGTTCACTAAACAAGATCTAAAAATTAAAAGTTTTGCTCTGCTTCGTCGATTTCATGTTGGAAGTTATATCACACTCATGAAACGTAACTCAATATCGTACGCATCCGCAGCTTTATGGCTTAAAAATAATGCCCCTTCCATAGGTACACTGCGCAGGAAAAAAAAAGGAGGGGGACAGTTCTGTATCTCCCGTTCTATTGGGCCAATTGACGAAATTCAACTTGCGTTTTTCATGTCTCGAAAGCGCGATTTAGGATATGTATTAGATTTATATATATATATTCATAATGAAAGTGTTTAAAAGTAAATAAGCCCAAGACTTGCGTTAAAGCTGCAAAGTAATAAAGCAATAATTCACTATAAATTATAAAAAGAAAACTCTCCATATTACATATTGAATTTCCGTTGCTTGGAGATGTAATATGGACAGTTTTGTTGAATCTACTTTTGTTTTTACTTTTGTATTTGAAATGAAAAGAGAGTGTAGGGGATATGTCTTCTAAAGTAAGCGTCTCGTTCAGATTAATTGCGTTCTTAGTGAAAAAATTTTAATCTTATAGATTATTTGCTTTTTAACAGGATTCTTTTGGTTTAGTGACTAATATCTTTATTTTGATTGAGTATCAATTAGTGATTAGAATGTAGCAAATAATTTGATGCTTACTTGGAAGTAAGATGAAACACCCTCTCTTATTTTAGTTACTGTTAATGGATGGTTGATTGGTTTATCCCCTCGATAAGTCGATTCATCTGCTATCAATAACAATAATTGGTTTTTTCAATACTTAAAAAGTTTACTTTTGCTTTTGGCATTTTTGCGATTTAGTTTTCCTTAACTGTGTTTAAAGCAAAGAGGACTGAAAATTCTAAAAGTTTTTTTAATTCTTAGAAAAAAATTTTTAATTCTGAAAAATGCCTTTTCAATAATGTTTTTAAATTGAATTTCCGTTGCTTGAAGATGTAATATGGAGAGTTTTCTTTTTATAATTTACAGTGAATTATATATAGATATATAAATAACTTTTTTTTAAACTTTTGTGACTTTGCTGTTGAAATTAATGTGGCGTAAATGTGAATGACATTTAACGATAAAGTTAAAAAGACAAAATAGGTTGCGTCAGCGGAAGTGAGTCCAAAGCAGACAGATAACCTGCGAGCTCAATGAGAGTGTAAAAAATCTTACCGAACCCTCTGGCGCGCAGTTAAAATCTAAATTCTTTCAGACTAAAAATAATAATAATAAGTAAATAATGTGAACAAACATCTGAAAGGTTTCAGATTTTAAATTCCGTCCAGAGGGGCGTTTTTTCACGTTTTGTGCGTTACCTTCATTTATTAAATGTCACGTTCTTTGAACTTAAATCATAAAATTCAGTACAACAGCAATATCGCAAAATAATTTTAAAATGAGTTTACCTTTAGAATTTCCGATACACAGTTCCGCGCGCTTTAGATAAAAAGCGTTTTTTTCCTCACGTAGAGTGTTCCCATGGCTCGCTTTTAAATCGTTTGAGTTTCTTCTTCAGAAATTCGTTAAAGTTTTTCATAATATGAAATAGGTAATAAAACAAATTCTGAATTTGGGCTTCCAGATGCGCCTATTCGGGTGGAAACGTACGTTATTCAAAATTGGATGGTTCTAGGTACCGTTGTTTTATCACATTTGTAGAGATATATATGCATTTATGCAGCTTCTTCGTTATTTAATTTCTTTAAATATAATACAGGGCTGCCATATTTTGTGGCAACAGTTTGAAAAGTGATTCAGACTTTTAATGTTTCCGACGCAAAATTGCAAAACGAAAACAACAGTCCTTTAGGAACAAAGCCTCTTTGGACTAAAAGTAATAAAATAAAGGTTTGGACCGTAGATAATTGTTAGGTTTTAATGAAATCCACTTACTTCAGAAAAAATAATGTTTAATTGTCGAGCGCGACACTCGTGTAATATAACCAGAAATATCCGGAAGTATTATTACATACTTCACAAGCTTCGAACATTGTTTTGCCCGTATTAGATTAAAGTCATATACCAGTCAAACAGCAATTTTAAATAAACAAAACAAGGAAGTTATTCGATGCGGGTCTTAAAGTGCATCACTTGCCCCACGGCTTCTAAACGGAAACAGCTTCTAAATGAAACCTTTATCAAAATTAGCTTATTGAAAACGCTCAGTAAAATACATATTTACTATCACTTAGTGGATGTTAATTCTTTCTTGGAATAAATAAATGTCCTTGTTTTTCACTTTCCATGTAAATGCCTTGCTGTTTAACTAGTCTAACGTGTCTTCTGAAAATACAGCAGACCTTGAAATCTGCATTGAGCTACAAATGAATCAGCTTTAATATGGTATTTTGTTAATGGACCGTTAATAATTTTTCGAGAATTCAAAATTCTCGCTGTCAGATACAGGTTAACGACTTTTAACATTTCGAGAACTTGCCAATGACATTTTCCTTTTTCCTGTTTATGTGAACTTTTTAATCCTTTTCCAATTTCAGCTGAAAACATTTCTGTTACTTTCTCCTTAAACTCTTCTACCGGATGTTAAAAATTTTACACATAAAAGCATAAAAATTTAATTTTTCCCGAAAAGTCATGTTTTTTTGGGGGACAAAAAGGATAATTTATTTGGTTCTTCCACGAAAAGGAAAATATTTCCACCGTCAGATATCGGAATCGCAAAGATACCTATTAATTAATTAATTAGTCTTTAATTAGCCTAAAGAACGCTATTGCAAAGTTACTTAAATTTTATAACTTTCACGGGTCTCTAAATTGAGTATTTTTTACAGATTTCTACCGAAAGTAATACTTACTGGTACAAAAGATTTTAAATTAATTACAAACACACAAAAAAAAAATACTTTCTAAGTGGAAATAATTCTTTATACAATATATGAGGCTTCATACAAAATTTAAATTCATGAACAGAAATGAAAATGATAAAAAAAACAACGAGGACTTAACAAAATAAAATAAGAAGAAAATGAAATTATTCATAATGAACAATTTATATATATATATATATAAAGAAGAATGTCTGTTTGTGTTTGTTCGTGATTAACTCACTCACTACTATAGCTATTGTCATCAAACTTTCCACAATTCTTTTCTGGGTCCTGGAAAA
>KK120918.1:48364-68264 GCA_000611955.2 Stegodyphus mimosarum | reverse complement strand
TGTGATGTGCCATGATGATGTGATGTAGTCGTAGCTCAAAGTAACAAACGATGATAACAAAAAGAATCCCTTTATTATTTTTCTTGAAAAACAGCTGTGTTAAAATTTACATCTTCGAAGAACAATTAATAGCGTTTTGAATTGATGTTTATTCCATCATTACATTGATGAAAAGACCGCCCGATGTTCCTTTGCGAGTTCTTTTATAATCACTGGAAAGGCGGAGCTTCCAAGGAATGACGTCAGCTTCGTCAGCCAATCCACTTCGCTTTAAATATTTCCAGAACATTCAATAATTGTACGTGAAGAAAAAGCGGGAAAATCAATTTGACTACGGGGCTGTGGATTTAATTCCACGTACTTTCGAATAAGAGATCGCCGCCATTAAAATGAAAAGAACATGCACAGATCAGAGACGGAAGCATAAGTCCTGATGAATTTTACGCAATGGATGGAATGGAACGCTGAGATATCTGTACAGCCAGGATACTTGTTCGGTCAAAAACTAGGAACATATCATTTTCGATTAACTATCCTGCCGACTATTGAATTTTATTATTACATATATATGTGTGTGGTTGTTTCAAAGAAACATTTATATTTTGGATAATTTTGCGATAAAAAGAGAAGCATCAAGTAGCAATCTGTCTACGCCGCAGCTCAAAAAGCAAGGGACTTCGCTCAGGATGGAATCTTAATTCAAAATGAGTTTGTTTCAGGTTTAAATTCATTTGATTGGATAATTAATAATGCTATAAAATTGTTACTGGCTGTTTGAGTTCCACTTACGTCACCAGCGTTATGAGTCATAAGACAGGGATTAGTCTCAAAATGTTGCAATGCAGAAAAAAGTATTACTATTTTTAGGACAGAGAGGGAGAAATACTCAAATTAAGACTAAGCATCAAGGCATTATTTCTAATTTAAATTATAAAGATTTCTGCAGTAATTCTATGTCTTTCATCGATTACTTATAAAAGTGCAGAATTCTTTTTATTTTTTATATTCATGCTATTTACTCCTCTTAGTAATATAATTAACAGTTTAATACTGAAATTTCATTTCAGATATGATTCTTGTGGTATATTTAATATTCTTGACTAGTAAGGTTTATTATATATTTATTATACAAGGGCAGCTTTGAAATCCTGAAGTAAGGAGCATAAGATACATGATTGGGGAAAAAAATATAAATTTACTGCTGCAAATCCTTACTAGTCAAGAAATCCCATCTCCCTCTGTAACTTTAGTTATTAAAAATTCATATTATTAGAAACAGGGCGGGTCGAGGTCTCCCACTCTTTTTCCTCTACCACAGCCTCTTGAGAGAACTTTCGGCTCATCGTATATTTAGAGTACCCCCATGCCGCACGGACACTATACATTTACGAACATCTATGCCTTCTTCCGGATTCGAATCCGGGTCCTTCGGTTCGGCAGTCAGCATCGCTAACCATTATCCCGGTTGGGGGACCCTAATGTCATTCTTAACAAATGTAGTTAACTGTGCCGTATTCGCGTTTTCTTCTTTTTCTGTAATGTAAAAGAAGTTTCATTTGTACTGCAACTTATTACTGTCTCGATAGAATATATAATAGTGTAGTTTCTTGTTTGCTCATTACTTTAACGTTAAAGTTCTCTGACAAAAAGTTACTCTTTTTTATGTAAACGAAATTAAGGAATTCTTTAATGGCTTGTTTTCATATGAGCGTGAATTATTAACTGCGCTCCTCAACGGAACGGTGGTTTGAAAGAGCTGTCTTACAACAAATGTAGTTTTTCGCTTTCTTTCTGCTTCAAATAACACGAAAACCGTTATAGCTACAAACATCATAATAATTTAAAACCTTTGTACTATTTCGGAACGTCTTAAAACAGTTAGTTTGCAGTTGTTTGAAATTAAGTTTAACATTTTCTTAAATTTAAGACTTAAGGAGATCTAACAGAAACATTTGCAAGTTAATTAGAAGTTTGAGCTGTTCGAAATAAAATGGAATTCTTTATTTTGCGGAATTTTTGTTGATGGTCTTCTTTCTTTCCAACTTCCTCCAAATTTGTGTTAGCTTTGTCATACGACATAACGATCAAATGTAAGTACAAATTGTGTCTGCCTATAATAAATATAGAATGCCCAAAAGAATTTTAATGTGACACCTATGATGAATTTCATTCAAAAAATATGCCGTAATGTTATGCCAATATGCATGACACTGACCATACTGCAAGCTTCGAAAACATTTCATGGTCAGGACTTAGTCTTAGAGTGAAAGTTTGCAGAACAGCCAAGCCAAATGCCTGAAATTTGCAGCATTTTAATTGTGGTGTGAACGATCATTAACATATTTTCTATATAAAGAATGCGTGAAATGTTTCCTCCAGGTCAATGCGTAGAGTCATACGTTTATTACGGAGCAGGAGAGATGAAAAATGAGCAGTGCCTGTGCCGGGACTCGAACCACAGACCTCTCAAATACACGTCGAGCGTGCTGCCCACTACGCCACTGAGGCATGCGAAGAAGGCGGGAGAAAAACCTTATATACTACCCCTTTTAAAGGGCGACTAGGGATTAGGGGACCCAATCGCCAAATCTCGGTGGGGGAGAATCATCATCCACCACCTTTCTTAGCTCGAGTGCCAGTTGTAGAGTCATTAGGTTTATTCCGAAGCAGAAGAGATTAAAAATGAGCAATGCTCTCTCCGGGACTCTAACCACGGACCTCTCGAATACACGTTGAGCTCTCTGAACCAAGTTTTAAGATACTTTTCTTCGCTTTGATGATAATATTGGATCTCTTTTTATTGCAGTCATTTAAATATATCCAAGACTCATCTATTGTGACAACATTTTTTCATTTTTATCTGGATAAATGTTTCTCATAAAGAATTCTGCATTGAGTTTTGCGTTTGGCGATATGTCATAGAAAAAATAACGCACACTATGTGATTTCGCCTTTTTAAGCTTCAAATCAGAATTAATCAGTTTGTTTATAGTTGACAGTAAGTATTTTAATGATTTTTCTATTGTCCTTTTGTACTTGGTGGAATTCTTAAAAGATTAACGATTTGACTTTTGTAAAATTCAAAACATTATATTTTTTTGGGGGGGATATGTATTTCGAACAATTTTTCCACTTGAAGCCAAACTTTTATGTTTTTTTCCTTTCTTTTTGAAAATAGTACCTATCGTAAATTTAGATATCGAAAAACCGGCTCTCGTCGTGTTTTGTAATAATTAGATACGAATCATTTTCTTCGCAAAGAGCACAGACGTAGCCCCTCATCCACTGCTTCTTTATAACTTCCATTTAAATGCAAACAAAACTGTCAAGCAGCAGACGGTAATAAATACTTTCAAAAATATAGCTGCAATTTAAGTACAAATTTCAAAGCAGATGAATTTTTTTATAACAAAGCAAAATCGTCTAAAAATGGGCGAATAGCCTCTGTATTATTTTTAACAAAATGTAATGGGATATTTGTATAATTTGAATTTAAAGAAAGAAAGTTTATTTAAAATATATCAATTTTCAGGCTTATTAGAATAAGAAATCATTCATTCTAGTAAAACGTAAATGGAAAAATTTTACTTTTCTTTCTAATAATTTGCTAGATGGAGAAAAGTAAATAATATTTAGGCTTTGGTGAAGCATCTAGGATGTAACGAACCTTAAACTTTCTCTGACGTTCCCTTCAGTGAATATATATTTCTCTACATTTTTAAAAGAATGTTTGATATTCTGATGCATACATACTGTAACATGAATATTGGTTTGTCAGCCACAGAGTACGAAAGAGAAGGAATACTGGAGAGAGAGAGAGAGGATGGAGGAAAACTTGAATGCGCTTTAGCAGCTGTGCATGCCAAGATAAACTTCGGAAATTTATTTTTTCTTCATAAAATATTTCTGGGAACAGGAATTTGTCTTTCACTATTTTACGTATTTCTAACCATTAATTTCACTAGCTGTGCTATGACGTTCTTTTCAGTAACACGCATCTATAGGAATATTGATGCTAATATTATATGTAGAGTGGGAAAAAAAAGAGACCGAAAAGTTTCAGAGAGTTCTATGACATTTCTATGACAATTCTATGACACTTTGTCTAAGAGGAGGGAGTATTATCCAATTTAAGAAATCCTAACTTCTTCTTGAATAATACCTGATATATAAAATTTGCAAATTTCCAGTAAAAGGAATTGCATTAATATTCTATTCCCATAGAAAATGCTAGTAATAGCATTCTACTCGCAGAATATCCTTCATGGTAGCAAAGGTTTGAACGACATTTGAGACGTTTTGGAATGTTTAGAAAGAGGATATCACTCAGAAGATTTTTACAAGAAATTTCAAGGTTCTTTCCTTCTGTTGCCCCTCACTTAGGAGAGTGTAAACAAGCAATTGATAGACTCTGAGAATTTTTTTGTTTCAAAATTAAGCGGCGAAAATTAAGCAAAGTCTTCAATAAAAATATTTGCAATTTTTGGCGCATTTTGAAAGTTTGACGTTAGAGATTCTTTTACGGTTTCTCTTTAGTATTATAATAAGGATTGAATATTTTCCTTCTTCTCTACCTTGAAATAATATAAATGTTAAAAAGCGACCAAAATATTATGAACACCTACTCAATAACACGTTACGCGACCTTTGGCCTACAAAACAGCTGCAACACACCTTGGAATGCATGACACAAGTTCTTGGGAAATGACTGGAGACAGGTTGTAACAAGTGTCTAAGCAGCGGTTAAGCAAAGTCGAGATATTCCGACATAATGATCTTTGAACTTTGCGCTGCTCCTCTTTAACATCCCCTATGTGCTCTACGGAGTTATGATTCGATGTATTAGGTGGTCAGGACATTAAATGGAATTCATCTTTATGCTTCTCAAACCACTGCAACACAATTCGACCTTGTGTCATGCCACGCTGTTGAAGATTCCATCTTTAATTGGGAAGACACACGAAATGTAGGGTGCAACTGATCCGAAATTTTGTGCAGATAGTCAGAAGCTTTCATGGTCTGTTATACTACAATTAAATGTCCCAGAGACTAATCTGGGGCAAGGCCATGTGAACATCTCCCAAGACATAATACGCCAGCACTGACTTGTGTATGATCTGCTATAGAGAAGCGGGCAACTGTTCGCCTGAAAGACGCATACTCTGACATGATCATCGACGTGATGAAAGAGAAATCCTGGTTCATTAGATTAGGTTATTGTCTTCCACTTATCCACGCTCCATTCTTGATGTTTCCGGGACCACTGTAGGCGTAGTTGAAAATGACGCTTGGTCAACAGAGGCACACGTGTCGGAAGTCTGCTGCGCAGTCCATAGCCTGTAGTGTCCGCTGAAATGTATGTTCCGAAATACATCCATTTGTAGCTGCATTGTATTGAGCTCTCATATGAGCCACTGTCTGAGGCCGATTTTGCTGTACTAAGCGGTACAGTATCGGACGTCCACTTTCTTTGATGACGCGTTATGTCCAAAATCTTGGCATCTAGTTATGGGTTTACCGACCTTTCTCCACTTTGCATAAATACTAACAACGGCAGATCGTGAACAACTTACCATTCGCTCAACTTTGGAGATACGTGTTCCGATCTTCGAGCCATTACAATCTGCCATGTATTAACTTCGCTTTGATCAACAGCCTTTCCTATCACTCGCAAAAGTAGGTCAAGAATGACTTCTTAACTTCTCCAGCAGTATTTAATACTATTTCTACTTAATCACGTGTCCTGCACGTCATTGAGACGAGTTCAATAAAAATGTGGTGTTGGTCATAATGTTTTTGCTAGTCAATGTAGATGGGCCTTTAAATTATTAACATGTAACAGGTTCAAGTATTAAGGCAATATCAGTTTTTGATTTAGTTTAGTAGTATTGAATCTTGCAGGAGTTCGTTTTCGTTTTACCTTTTAAAATTTTTTTCAGAAGTCATCCTTTTATATTTTATAGTATGCTACATTCAAAACGAAAGTTATAAATTTAAAATCATCACCTACATTCCTCTTGTAAATAGTTAAACATCGTTAATCCATAATCATTGATAATAAGGACGTTTTCACTAAACACAATGGGTGGAAACCGAAGCACCGATATTTAGGGCAGGAATTCTATCTTTCCACACCACAAATTTGTTGAACAAACATCACTAATGTTCATTGAAACGCATCAATATAATTGAATTTCTTTTATTAGAGATACTATCAAAGTTAAGCTAGTTTAAACAAATTAGTTGGATGTTAATTAAATAATTTGGCTATTATTTAGGACAAAAATGTCGTTGGAATTCTAAGGCATATTTTTTTTCCGTTTTAATTACTAAAATAAAAGTTAATTTTTAAACAAATTAAGAAGTTGGTAATTTTACAAATACGTTCTTTAACTTGTGCGAATACGAGGAAATTAGATTAGATTAACGCTTTTCATTTAAAAATAAGTTTTACTTCTTTCTTAAGGTGTGCCATATTCCGTAACTGGAATTGTAAGACATGGTTAATTGAATGGTGCACTTTTTTTTAGTTAATTGAATAATGCACATTTTTTTATTTACTTGCACGCTACTTAAGTACTTTTTGGACGCTTTCTTATACGTAAAATGTGAATAAATGAAAATTTTAAAGTATTCTAACCTTCAATTTAAATAGGGATATTTATTGATAAATATAGTAAACTTTCGTAACACGAATCTCAACGGACCGAAAATCAAGACTTCGCGTTAACTGGAGACTCAAATCTTATTTTTGGAATAATTTTTCCTTTCACATTAACCATATACAGTTTATAATTGCGTAAGTAATGCAATATATTGTGTATGTCATCATATAAAACACTACGGTGCTGTATTAATTACTGTGCTATAAATTGAAAAAATACACTCATAGATAATGTATCGGTTAAAAATTCCATTTACTGCATATTGCGTTGCCGCGGATGGAAATGAGAAAACTTTGTAATTTAGCTACCTAAACACATTCATGGCTTATATAAATTTAGCAAATTCGGATGATACAACAAAAGTTTCTATAGTACAAGGCTTGTAACATTCCCTGGCATGTGGACAGGCTGATACTGACCTCCCCACTTTCTTCTGATGACATTTCTTACACCTTATTCACAGCTGCTTATACATCACATTTCACTGGAGCAAACACGGTAATACTGGTATCTGAGATAATAAGCTTCTCAAAACCAACACTAAAGTTTGCAATGTCTTGCAGACTATTTAATTCGTCAGGTGAAATGGTATCGTTGTCACCATCTGACGTGTCAATAGGAATAATACCTTCACCTGAAACAGTTATGTGTGTGTTGTGATGACATAGATCTCGAGGGTGTTGCGATAACTTTCAATCACACTCCAAATTGACATTTTCATCGCCAGTTCAGCAGCGTGAATTGCATAAGTCACTTCCGATAAAACCTTTTCATAACTGCAGTAATGCCTTGATGCAAAGGTTGAAGACGGTTTATTGTATTTGGAGAAGAGTGAACATTGGTTAAATTCAGATCACATATGTTACAGGCTATATACTTACCCAGTGTCATAAGAACGTGCCTATTCTAAGCCGCCATTCGGCTATTAAAAGAACAAGCCAAGCATGAAATGTCAAAACTCGATTCAAGCTTTTTTATGGTGAAAGGTAGATGCGAAGTAAAATATTATTTATGGTTTTAAAACAGCGTGCGATATTTGTCACTGATGTGCGCATTACACACCAAAGACAACAATTAAATGTAGTTAACTGCTTGTTTCTCCATGTCATTTGTCACATTTTATTCCAAGGGTACAACTTTGGAAAAGACTGCATACAATTTGTACAATTTCGTCCATAGTGTAAACATCACACGAGGCATACGTTTCTCTCGTTTGGTCAAATTCATACCACCAGTTGTTTGCTCCTTCTTTAACTTTATTTACTTCACTACAAATCGCTAATAATGAAATCGAGCGTCTCTCCGGGAAGCAGTACAGCCAACTAACTGAAAAACGGAAATTTTGAATATCTAATGTTTTTTCCAATCTTGTTTGCTTTTGATTGAATTATGGGTCAACTTAAATGTACACTGCAAGCGGGCATATGATTAAACCATTCAAAAAGTAAAGTTTCCAAGTTGTCATACTTAGCACTGCGATGTCGCTTAGATTTGTTCCCAAAACCAGATACACCAGAATTAAGAATTTTGTCACAGTCTTTAAGTATGGTAAGGATATGGTAGTTTTGGTGATTCTATGCACTTTGACAATGCGACTTTTCTTCAATATATTACGGTCTACTTCCTATAAAATATTTAGCTTTTTTCGATGATCTAGGCTTGTCTGCTTCTTCTTGGCCTGAATTATTTCTTACTGCTTGCAGTTTATAGTTAGTTATCACTTTTACAAAGTCACCAGAGTATCATCTACAGGTCTGTTTAATAATGCCCCCAGAAATCCTGGAGAATGAAAACATGTTGACTCGTGTTGAAAATTCATATGTAACTAAAGTCCAGTAAATCTATATAAATATTTTATTGCAAATGCGATTCACTTAAATTTCAACTTAAACTATTCATTGAGTATGCTATTTCCTACTAAGTTTGAAGAAAAGGAGATACTAACTCGTTTCGGTGAACATTGGAGGAAGAAGACAGGTAAGTATTTTAAGTTGATTAATTCACAATTATTGGAGATTTAACATTAATCGTTCTAGCTTAAGAAATTAAAAGCACATTTGAACACAGAATGGCATTTGTTTATTGAAGCTCATTATTAACGTGACTGAAGCTCATTGTTGAAGTGGTGATCGCGATTGGTGAGCAACGTTGCGCAAACTGGTTATGTTTCAAAGAATACAATGTATTCTGTGAGGTTTTCAATTAACAAGGCGGAACATTTCTGAACGCAGTCCTTGAAGCAAAATGTCAGGGAAAAGATATGAGAAATTTAGAAAAGGTGTAAAAGTTCATGTTACGTAATAAAATCTAATTATATAATAGAACAAAAAACAGCTCGTAATTCGTTTTTATCAAAATTCAAGTTAACTAGTTTAACTTCCTATAAGACTGCTGAATGGCAGTCATTAAACTCAAAGTAGTCGAACATTTAATTGAGTTAAAGTGTTTGTCTCAATTACACAGCGGTTATATGCGAAAAAATCATGGACAAAATCGTCACAAGTGGAAAACGTAGACAACAAAAACGTAAGGGAAGAAATGAAAGCAAGGGGGAAGCACCGCAGCTCGAAAACATCATGCTAGAAAGTAAACGGTGCAAAACTTTGCAGTCTAAAAACGTCATCGGGTAAAATACCGCATTAAAAATAAAATGCTACAAATCATCTTATACATGCCTTCTCTGACTATAAAAATTTTAATTAATGTTTGTGTAATGGTTTCGAAGATTGTCAAAGAAGTAAGTAATATTTTTACCTCGATATTTCTACACTTTTACATTAATTATTGGTAGAACTTAATGTTACGTATAGCAGTTAATAATGTATCAAACTTACGCATGTTTCTTTTTCTAAGCGTTTTTACAATATATTTTTGAATAAAAATCAACTGATACGTTTTCATAAGAAAGGTTAATTCAGTAATGACTTTTAACAGTTAACAACATTAAGTTTAAAATTCTACTAATTTTTATATGTAGCATTAATAATTACTAATTTCCAGATTTTGAGTGTTTAAGTTTCCCTTTCAGTTTTCCAGTAAAAATTAATTAACAAAATTTGTTAGTGTCCAATAAAAATTATTTTATTCAGAAAACGCATCTGTGAGATATCATGCGATGATTGGTAGGTGCTTTATTTCTTAACATGATGATTTGTACAACGGTATTTTAAAACTGCAAAACATTTACACTGATTTATTCTATTTATAACTTATTCCACGATACTAGAAAAATAGGGTATCTTCTCTTTGTTTTCTTGCATCCCATGATGTTTTGTAAGATGACATTTCCCGCTTGGCGTTGTTTCATCTGCAACGTTTTCTTCCGCGATGTTTTCGGTGGGCACTCCTGATGATTGCAATGTTATACTGTGAAGGTAAAATTGTTGAAATCAAGAAGAAAAACGACCGAAGTTAAGATCCAGGGATAAAGAACTGCATTAACGGCCTTTCTATGATCCCGGAGTGAAATTATGATGTATGCAAGTTTATGGTGTGGAACAAGGCATCATTTTACTACATGTTTCTTTAAAAAAAAAGAAAAAGTAGTTACTCTTAATGCTCAAAAATTTCACCGTCGGGCTCAAAAACCATTTTTTGAATGATACTAACTTTCATCACTTGGAGAAGTAATTTTAGACAGGTAAAGAAGAACAGCTTAAATATCTATGGTATTTGCTGCCAGCTTCCGTAGATTCTGCTCAGAGCCAATGAAACTGCGTCTGAGGCATCAGTTTATTGACCGGTAGTTTGATACCTGGTCGCATCTTACCTGATTTTTCCTTGGGGAACATTACTTATTCAGAAAATTATCTGAAGCAATAGCTACTTACTCTAGCTATAGTTACGACTATCATAAAAAGCGACTTATTCTAGCTAAACGAGCTTTAGAACTATCAATAAATGTTTATCAAAGCAAGTCGATTCTATAACATAAACATAAAATAATTTCTGATGATTATGTTTGAATACTAAGGGATTATTAAGAGCTGTACGTGATCACCATATTCCTCTATATGTAATCTCGTAGTGTTGTAGTGTTTCCCTTAGTTCATTTAACCTATTATTAAAATTTTTGTTATCTTTCCTGAACTCCTCAAATTCCCCTCGCATTTCCTCTCCAGGATGTAAATTTAGAGTTAAATGAAGTGAGTATTTAAACGGGAGGATCTTAGAGTTTATTCAGAGTGCTTTTTCGCTAGAAGGTTCACGTTTTATTTCTAACCTTAGTGTTACGCTGATACGCCCTTTGGACATTTCGAATAATTGCCACGCCTTTTAGGTTTGTCGAGTCAACCTAAGTTAGCCGTAACTTAACCCGTTACTGCCCGTAGATCACCTACTTTTAGAACCCCCACTGAGAACAGTATCTTTTAATCATTTCTCCTTTTCATAGGCTGATTTCCTTACACATGTGGCCACATTTCCAAAGGCGTTTTGAAAGGTTCTTTTCCAGATCATTCCAGCGGATAACGTCTGAAGTTAGTCAACTGAAGCTTCAAAGCGAAGATTTCGATTTTGTATCCAACAGAAAAAAATTAAAAGTAAGTTATATTTTTCTTATATTTTCTACATTTTCAATATCTCTTTAATTATTCTGCGTTATTTAGATTAGAAAAATAACTGTTCTTATAATTAAATTTTTAGTTTAAACATGCTGATCTATAAATAGATCGTTGGGCGTTAGTGATAACTAATACTGTTTTTTCTTCCCTTTTAATTTTTTCAGAACGTCCAGGTATAAAGTGTTTCACGCATCCGAAGAAGCATTAGAATATATGTTTTCTAAGGAGATTGAGTCAGAAATAATTGCTTTACCGCTTGATGTGGATGAGCTAACTAACGTAGAGTACTTTGATGATGGTGAAATGATTAATCCATTGGTAAAAGATCTGTTAGGTAATATAGAAATTTGTTTACCTGTGGAAGAAATGGAGGTAAAAGAACAATGTGTGTGGCTATAAGTTTTGGGTCATGTGTGAAGTAAAGGGCTACTGCTATAATTTTGACTTGTGGTGCGGAGAGTTTTGACAATGCTCCGGAAACTTCGAGAGCACGGATTGGAACACGAGGTGTGACAAAAAGTGCTACAACCAGTAATTTATCCCAATAGCCAAGTCATATTTTTTGACAATTTTCTTTAATTCTTATGATCTGCTGGTTGACTCAAAAACACAAGGATTTAGAGCCATGGGCACAGTTAGAAACAACAGAACTACTTCTTGCTTTTTAATGCCTGATAAGATATTAGAAAAGAAATATCGTTGTTCTCATGACTACTGTTTCGACGAAAGGAACGAAATAACTATAGTTAAATGGAAGGATAACAAGTGTGTATCAACAGAAACAAACTTTCATTTCATAGAGACTCTAATCCAAGTTTCAAGGCATCAAACATATTCGAAAGAAAAATCCCAAATTTTGCAACCTAGTAATTGCAATCCCAAATTTTGCCCTATATAACAAAAATACAAGTGGTGTCGACAGCACAACTGGCTCTTAGAAAAACAAACAATTCATATCCGAGGCACAAAATGGTACTGGCCAATACTGGAAAAGTATAAAAGACATCGAAGATATATCGCGGTTGCGTACCTCAAACTAGGAACAAATTCTAAGAAAAGCATTGGAAGAACCTTTGGTGATATCGTCGAGACCAAAGGTAATAGACTCTGTATCTTTAGATAGAAAAGACCATGTCATAGGTAAAAGACAAAATCAAAGAAGATGCCAATTTCAAAAATATAAGGGAAGAAAGACCTCTTATGTTTTGTACGAAGTTCGATGTAACACTTTTTGTGAAATGTTTTCCGCTATATCACACTTAAATATCGCAAATTTGCTCAAAAAAAGTGTAACTAAAGAAGCTTAGTTCAGTAAAATAAGACATTTTTCTTTACATGTCTTTAGTTGTTTTTATGTTTGCAAAAAAATTATGTTTTTTTAGCAAAATTCGCAATTTTTTAAACATAAGATCAGAGGGCAGTTATTTTGTCCTTTCATTACCAGAAGCGCCCAGCGATCTATTTATAGATCTCCTATTATATGAACTGATAATTATGGTAAGTGAATAAAACTTCATAATTATTTTATTTATGATATATGAAATGTAATTTAAAAATATTTTCCAAAAATTCTCATTTTAAAATAATTAAGCGTTAACGGGTTAACGTGCTAATCCAACACTATTCTTTTTAGACTTGAACTTGCATAACAACGCTTAAGTTCCACCGCAAGTTGTCGATGTTATTGTAAAGCACGAAGTACAGGCCTTTCTGTTTATAGTTGAAATTCATAAAGGATTATTTTTCATCCTTCTCCTTTGCTGGTATTATTTGACGCCTGTGCGAGATGTCACCAGGTTCATTAGTAGGATCTAGATTAGTTTATGTGGCTAAAGAGAATCAGATCTTATAGTGTAAGTGGTTAGTATGTCAATTTAGAAAATGGAAGATATATGGCTCGAAAAGAATAAGGGTTTAGCTGATTTTTCACTTTTCCTTCTCTGAAAATCCTTATGCTTTCTACCGAATTAAAAATTTCGCTCTTAGCTTTTTTTAGTGTTAGCCATGCTGCATGTCAAGGTAAATGGAATAAATTTTAAGTATATAGCAAACTTATCTGATAATTTTAAAATCTTCATAAAACTCATCATTTATAAACGATGTTTTCTTGACATCAAAAATGGATATTAACAGGCATTAGAAATTGATTTAATGAATGAGGAATTTGGTACGAGAGCTTTCTATTCTTTCCTTCGCTATATCTCCCTCTCTTTCAGAAAAGTAGATTGGAGTCAAGATTAAGATGAATAGGTCATTTCGCGATATGACATCATGCCATATCCATAAGGTGAGAGATTTCCATTGGTTGCGGGGAACAAAATCGAGTTTTTAATGCGATCCTAACTGCGTTCATTCAATCTATTCTTTAGAATGGGAAACTGGAAACAGAGAAATAAGGAATGCAGTATCGTTGTTACAACAAAATTATCATATATGTACAAAGATTAATAACATTTATCGTAAACTGAAACATGTAATGGGAAAAGAAGGTGAAAACTGATTTTGAAAAGATATAGCGACACTGAGTGCAGAGGTAGTTCCATGTAAATGGAGTTCAATGGGGTTCTAGGCAGAATGCGATAATAAAAGAAGTAAAAACATTTAATAAATAGGGAGCGCGACTAATTCTTTACACATATAAGCATGGTTTGAAAAACTGCAGTAAATGTGGTAAACATGTTTGCGAAATCTGGCGCAATTAGAGAGAGAAAAGTTATAATTATAAATTTTGTCAGATGTTGCGTAATTCGAAAACATAATCGAGGGAAAAAATAATATACTTCGGTGCAGAAAATTCAGACATAGTTGAAACAAATTTAAAAGCTACTGAAATAGATATTTAAATGTTAAGAAAAAACAAGGCAAGGACATAAACTAGCGTAACGTAAATAAATATAAATAAAGGCATGATATTATAGTATCCAAAATGTAAATAAAAGCATGATATTATAGTATCGAAAAGCAAAAAGAATCTCTTTCTTCAGCTGAAATGAAAGGAAAATAAAGGTGGGAGAGAAAGGTGGAACACAGAGGAAAATAAAGGTGGAACACAGAGGAAAGTTCGAGAGCTTTCTAGCCAAATGATGGGAAACGAAATCCATAATAATCTAATGACAGAAAGAATGAATAGTAAGCAATAACCAAGCTCTTTATGGCTAATGGTAAATAATGGTTACAAAATTTACATTGTGTAATAAAACAAAGAGTTTGCAAGGATAAGAAAAGCCTGCAAAAAACCAACTGCTCAGCTGAGAGTATTCCTGAATAATTTTTCAATTACAGAAAACTGTAGAATTTATTACTAAGTAAGTTTTAATTTTCCGACAGCAATAATGGTTACGGAGGTTTTATGAATAGATATATTTTATCTGATCAGAAGTTTCGTATTTTTTCGTGTAAGTTCATTTGAAGACTTGCTTTGTTTGATAAATATATATTTAGCTAACAAAAATTACATACATGCTAAAGCAATCTAGTTCTCTTGAGTTTATGCAAGATTTGGAATGCTTTGCTATCAGATAGTTACATGTTAAAATATTGCTAAAATATTTTCAATGATGTAGTTCAACAAAACTTTACAGAATATACAAAGACTGAATTATCCAACTATGTATCAACCAGAAGTGCTGCAGATGTATGAAAAAATATTGCGATATGGCTTACTTTAAATGCAGACGACTGATTAGTGATTTATTTTTAAATGCAGTTTTGAAGGGATATAATTTATCCCATCAGAATTCCTTTTCAAGTAATTTACAGCTGCGAAAAACAGGGTAATTGCCTTCTTTAGCAACCTTGGTGAGAGACGTTGCCGCAATTCAGGCTTAAGAAAGGACGATTTGTTGCCGCATATTATAAACATGCACGAAAACGAAACTGACTATGGTAAACGATAAATCAGCAAGTCATTTAACATCTATGCAACACAAGTTGTTTAACGCATATGAATATATATATATATGTGTGTGTGTGTGTGCGTGTAATATAAAAATTATGTAAATCAGCTCTATAATTTAATTGATTAATAGCCTCTTAATTCCTCATTTTAAATTTGGTTATTCCCTCTTTATTTCAAAAATAATAACGCCATTTCTGTATTGCGTCAGTTCTAGATGAATCTATGCTAGAGCTTGCGTAACAACGCTAATGCCGTAGTTATTTCGAAACCTAAACTCTGAGAACTGAAGCCTTTCTAACGTAAACCCAAACCAAATTTTCTTTGGTGATCTGCCAAACTCAAAGTTTTGTTTCAAACTTGAGGAAATGCCGTCGGAGATTTTTGAGTTGCTTCAGTCCTGAATTCTCCCCGCCCGACTTCTTTTTGTTCCCAGAGATTAAAAAAATCCTTCTAAGGATGGCATTTGGGGACCCTGGTAAACGTCAAGGCGGGTACGACGAGATTACTGAAGGACATCCCTGTAACAAACTTCCAGACGCATATAAAGCATGGAATACTGAATAATTGTACTACTCGGTTGAATAAATGTTTTTAAAAAAATGGGTGTATTACTTTCGAGACAAACCTTGTATATGCAATGAACAACTGCGACAAATAGAAGTGTTTCATGTACACATATATATAGAGAGAGAAGTGAATTCATCATATATTTTTTATTTATTATTGTATTTACTATGTTTTTTACAACAGTTATTTAAAATAAGAACATATGTAAACATGTTGGAAACTTTTATTTATTATTAAACATCCGAGAAATTATTTTATACATTAAATAAAATAATTTTAATAATACAATTTAATAATGCAATTTTGCTAGCAATTTGTTAAAAAAATTCTATACAATACGTGGGGAAATTTATTTTTGTATACCCTTTCGGATAGCCACATTTCATTAGTAACTGCTACTAATGCCTCTATAACGTCAACTATGACTTTTTCCGTTGACAAGATGACTGGAAATAGTAAGTATAACAAGTATTTTACATTGAAAAGTCTCTAGGTTGACAAAATGCAATTACGAAATGTCGCTTATATGTCGTTAGCTATTTGTTTCTCGGAAATGCACAGATTGTCATCTGTTTTTTACTGGTAAATAGCCCTCGAGTGTTTGCCATAATCAAGCAAAAACATGTTTTGTTCTACTTTTAAAAATGGAGGAATTTCTCATTTTGATATTTTTTCCTCTTTCATTTTATTTCTTTTCCCTTCACTGAAGTTATCTTGAGAAGAAACTTTGAAATAGCTTTACAATATCTTTTACACTGCTTCTTTATCTTTCTCTTCAAAAAACTGTTTTTATTCAAGAAACTATATTATAAGTTCAACCTTTTCCCTAGTTTTGAAACATATATATGCTTAGTGATATCTTATGTATAACTGGGTCGTTTATTTCTGTTTAATTTTTTTCTCAGGATTATATAATACATAAAAGGCAATATTAAAACGTTTTTGAAGATTTCCTCAGTATACTGAATCACAGTCATTTTTTTCTCAAATGACTTTCCTATAAGTTAATTAACAACTACTTGTCTATCTTTGTTTGTTCTATTTTCAGTTTTCTAGAATGAAATGATGTTTGATGAAAAATGCCGCGGCCGGTACTGGAGAACTTGCAGAAAGCCATCACAAATAAAATAGCGACAAGGGAGGCTGTTAGTCCCTGATACCACATTCGTGAAAATGATGTATTTTCTCCTTACGGAAAGCTGAGGCTCAGCTGACGAAGTTCTAGAAGATTCGCCAAGCTCACACTCACGATGCATAAAGATTCGGGAGTACTAATCAGAAACGACATCCTGCTTCCTCGTGGCTGTGCGGCGTCATCAGTCAAGAATTAGGGAGCCGTTTCGTAGATCAGCAACGGATAGAGGTACGCGGCCATCTCCAAAAAAAGGAAAAACTCTCCTTTGCTAGTGCAGATCGTGCTTCTCGGGGTAACAAGAAAAAACCAGTAATTCAAAATTCACCGCAGTAAATCAAAATTCGACGCTCACAAATGAAGGTAAACCATAGTAAAGATGAATACTGGTTTCACGTGACATTCCACTAAAAGGAATACTCTTTCCTATCTCAGCTACAAATTAGCTACGCAAAATTAATGCACGCGAGTTTATTCAATTTTTTAAGAAAAAACTTAAAATAATTTGATTTGGCCAGCTCTATTCTTGGCTGACCTACCTGCACTCAAAAACGTCTCTCGATTCTTCAGATGAGAAACATATGCGCACATTATAACAGAAGTCATTAAAGGGAAAAGACTAACTCTTCCAAAAATCCATTGCAACGTTTGATCTGGTAACATGGTGGGAAAACTACTTACTAACGACCCACCGAGCACTTAGTCTCACTCCCACGACAGAAAAAGAAAAGACATCCTGTACAAAGAACGTATATGTAAAGAAGGAAAGGCTTCATAGACGTAATGTAAACCAGTTTGTCTTCTACGCCGCTAGAAAGAAAAGAAAGCATTCGCCAAGGGATTTGGCGACGGAACCTGTTCGCTAGAATTTCCCCTTTGTGATGTATCGGACCTAGCCGAGATTTTCCTTCTCCGCCACGTGTATAGTAAATTGAGGAACACGGGTTAAGATGAATCGTCCTTTGACCTGGGAAATGATGAAATATTAGGTGAAGTTTCACTTTCACTGGCTCTTGAACTTGCATTATACATATCGTAGTTTGATGTCTGATTTTATATCCATCAATATGGCGTAAAAAAATTGAACGTCGAACCTTCTCGAACTTTGACATCAGCTTCGAGCTTTGGCGCTTTTTGGCGACAGATATTTCACGCATGCGCAGCTGTTTCCCTTTTCGTTCGAAGGGAGCCGTTCGTGTTGCGGCGAAATTTTCCTTCTTAACAATATATATTCTTTGTTTTGCATACGAAATCTAAGCGTAATCACACACAAAACAGGATAACAGAAAATCGAGAATTTTGCACCCCTTAAACTTGCCTAAAACCCTATCACAAACTGCCAAATCGATCAAAACAACCTTCTGCGCAAGCGCAGCCCGTGAAAACTAGTAGCCAACGGTGGGCAGAGCCACGCCAACCTGTTGAACGTTTTCTCATAACGTCATATTAATCCTTTATCTATTCCTCACGTACACCATTTCCCCCTAGCAACCGAAAATAAAGCAAAAATCTTCTAGAACATTCTACTTGCTTCTCGTACTTCGAAAATAGCATGACACAGCAAAATTTCGCTTCGCAAGCCCTTTTGATTCTTTTATATGCAAATTATTTTCTTATTTTCACGAATTTTCCAATTAAAATTTAACAAACAAAAATAGTATTGAAGCACCGGTTTCCAACCTGAAAATTCAGAGAGTAAATTATTAATAAAGTAAACTATTAGCCTAGATAATTAAAATAATTATAATTTTTCCTAAATAAATATAATTAGGCTTATACTTTTCTCAACAGAAAATTTCAGACATTTATCTACACAACAGTAGTATATATAATTTAGGAATATTGAACACAGGAAGAGAAACACGATGCTAAATAATAAACTAAATAGCTTCTGAACGTGATAAATATATGAAAGGGAAAACTGCAAAGTTAGCCCAAAGATTTAAATCCTTAATAAACTGAACTCAGAGGAATTGGTATAAAATATTAAATCTTGTCGTATTGCATTGTGACTTGGAACTGGAAAATAACTTTCTAAACAAATACGAAATTAGATTTGAATTTGAAATTATAAAGAAATAATAATTAAGTTGATTTTACTTGCACACTTCAATTATTCTTTTTTTCTCTTTTCGAAACTGTTTGCTTGAAAAAAGGTACTTCAAAGGAATACATATGATGAAAATAATATAAGTCATTGAAAAGGGAACTTAATTATTCGCTTCATAAACGAATTTACTCAGTACGTCGAAAAAATCTTATCTCGTGTAGTAATAAATTGGAACTAGACTCAATTAGACTTTGGAAATTGCTTTTAGAATGGGAAAGAGATTAAACATTTTTTTTACGTAATTACTTTTAAACACGGTTTCTTGAAACAAAACATTCAGAATTAAGAACATTGAATTAGGATAAATACACACGAGACACATGTTTTTAAAAGGGGGAAAACATCTGTGTGGCGAAAAGTGAAATTCTGCAATTTGCTTCCAAAAACTCATTAAATATTTTAAAACAAATCGGGGAAGAAGAAAAAGGTTATTTTAACAATTTGGCAATCTTTTTTAAACCAAATTAATTGTTAATAAATTTTCAAGCAAAACGACATGGTCATAAATTCAGAATATAATTGTATAGAAACTGCTGTAATTTCAAATACCCCGTTCACTTGAACACACGGACTTAGACAACCGCCTGTGGCGCCAACCAAGATATCCTAGAGAGATGATGTCCCGAAAGAATAACTGTTAGTCTCTTTGTATGTCTCGTCATCATTTAAGCTAACGTAATTTGTTTCGTCTGGAATGGCATTTTTAGTTATAGGCGATAGCTATGTAACATGATGGCCTAACATGTTTCTGCAAACGAGACAAAAAAATCAAGGTTTACAGACTCAAAATAATAAATAACAAATATATACCCATATTTCCTAACCATAATAATACACTCACGTTTGTGAAAATTGCAACACCAAGAAGGAATCGTCATAATTGAATGCAATTTAATACACAGTTGAGTGGTAGTGGTACAAATAAATGATTAAATGTTCAAAGCAAACAAACAAGAAAGAGATCAG
>KK120918.1:10973-47486 GCA_000611955.2 Stegodyphus mimosarum | reverse complement strand
CATCACTGTGCTGCTGTTACGCTGCACACGAGAGGCTACTGCACGATACGACAATCCAGCTTCACGAAGGCCGATGATTCTCCCTCGTTCAAACTCTGTAAGTTGTTCAAATCTCGCTCTCTTTCGTCGACGAGGCATAAGTACAGATTGAGTTAACGTTTACCACTAGCAGATAACCACCGATAACCATACACGCCTCGCTACAGCCGTCTATTTATTCGGATCCATCAGCCGTTCAGAGGGCGCTGCTCAGCATACGCATGCGCTACGGATTTGCAATTCTAATCATTTGCATATCATGCGCTACTTTGCATTTCCTGAAAATTCCAGCTCACTCGCGTAAGTCCTTCATGGTGTTGCAATTTTCACAAACGTGAGTGTATATTCGAAATATCTTTGCTCTAAATTCGTCATAGAGGCATTGGTAATCGGTTTCTTTGTTTACAGCATTTATTCAAAATGGCTTATTTAAATAACAGTGCAGTTATATGTTCTATGTTTCTGTGGCTTTTAACTTTCAGTCACCTTCTAAACCTGGAAATATCCATTCTACGCATGACGTCTAAATTTTAGTGGGGATCCCTGAATGGACTTTTTATCCTTTGATTTCTCGGCATCGAAATTTCTTTTGAAACATAATGATTTCCACAGCATTTTAACGACTTTTAAATGGCGACTGGAATCTTTACGATCTTCTTTCGGTATTTTAGCATGCGAATTGATTTAACTACACTCAGGGGATAAAGGTTTCTCAATTGTGGGAACATTTCGAGAACATTCTAAATCTATATGTAACAAAGCTATTCATAGCGTAATTTTAATCTTTACCAGATGAGGAGGTATGGATGAGAATGAAATTTTACCTGTAATCAGCTCATCACAACGCGGGTAGAGCAGATGAAAATATTTTAAAATAGCCGCAGTTATTTTTACGACAGGATAAAATATAGTAATATTAATGGAAGGAAATGTAAACTGATTGTTTAAAAAAAAGTAAACTCAACATTAAGAATGAGCAAATGATTATCCTTTAACCTAATACATAATATGTACCCTCGCAAACATCTTAGGTCAATCATAATAGTGATGAAAAATGTAAAGGTTGGTCCAAAAGCTCTTAGGGATTATCATTCATATAAGCATTTAAATAAACCTACATAATACAAAACAATAATTTTAGTTTTTGATATCCCTAAATTTCCTAATTTCTAATTTCTTCTCTTCTAAAAATAATAAACTACTTAAAATAAATCTTTCTGAAGTGCCTCATTTGAAAATTTATCCCTGACCTATGATTCTTATACAACATTAATGACATGCTACGTAAGGGTAAAAGTGAAACTAAAGTCTTTTACCCAATAGGCCCCTGTTACATAAGGGTAAAAGTGAAATTAAAGTCTTTTATCCAATAGGTCCGCCACTCGGGGATAGACATAGAAAACTCTGTAAAGCTACTTGGCTAGGATCTGTACCTAAGCAGTTTCAGGTACAGGGTATACAAATTACAAATTTAGTGGTTCTGGAGGTCCCGAAAAAACCATTTATTGGCCAGCCCGTGGGCTTGGCATGGCTTAGAGCAGTCGGTCCTAGTAGCACGGGGCTGACGCCCCGGGTTTGCTGGGAATGTTTATGGCCCTCTGGGCAGCCCGACTGATCGGTAGGTAGCAAATCGATGACCAGTAGCTTCTTGGGATCCTAATTACACTGGTGTGCAAAGATTAAGGACGAGACGGTTTTTTCAATATAACTTTGTACAAAAGCTTTCCAAATCAACACATTTAATACCGTAAGATACCCAATACGTAAGGATATGAGTAATGTAAGCAACACTTACTAAAAGAGAAATCAGAGGGATAAAAAGAAGCTTTATTGAAAAAGTAGCATGAAGCGCAATGCGACGGAAGGCCGAAACATCCCTGTGATGGGTGTCCAGCAAGAAACATCCAGTCTTTAATAGGGAACATGATCTCCCCTGACTGCTAGGCAGGTTTCACATCATTTGTGCATGCCGGATATGTGGTTGTTAATGAGCTGTTGAGATACTGCTGCTCGTTCCTCTTGAAGCACCAGTCGCAGTTTCGGAATCGTTACTGGCGATACGTTACGTGCTGCCACAGGTCTCCCTAGTAAGTTCCGTACATGCTTAACGGGATTTAGATCCAGAGACCCTGCCGACCAATCCATGTGTTCAATATCTTCACTCTCCAACAGCTCTTCGACAGTAACTGTGCGATGAGGTGGAGCGTTGTCGTCCATGAAGAGGAACTGAGGACCCATAGCCCTTGTGAAAAGACGCATGTAAGGAAGAAGAACCTCGTTACAATAGCAGTCCCAGGTGACGAACCTCCTTGGGAGATATGAAGGTCGGTCCGGCTACCAAGCATTATGTCTGCTCGAACGAGAACTCCGCGACCTCCAAAACAGTCCCTTTTGATGATGTTGAAGGGGTTATTGCGTGTTCCCCGCTCTGTCCAGATGTGTATGTGTCTAGAATCGCAACTCAGACTAAATCTGCTCTCATCTGTAAAGAGTACTCGTCCCCATTCATTGTCTCTCCAATTCCGGTGTTCCCGGCACCACAGAGAACGCCTTCTCCGATGGGCAGGCGTTAGAGGTACACACCGCACAGGGCGTCGTGCAAACAGACCACCACCGTGCAGTCTTCTGGCCACGGTAGAACGCGATATCGGTCGTCCAGTCGCCTGTGTCGTGTGTCTAGCGATTTCTCCCGCTGTCTGCCGCCTGTTTCTTCTGGCCTGTAAGGCAATATACCGGTCATCTGCGGGTGTGGTTCCTCGTGGACGACCACTACTAAACCCCGGATAGCTGTTCCTGTAGTTTGACATTGTCTCCAAAGTCGTGAAACGATGCTGTGAGCAATTCCGAACTCTGCAGCCGCACTTGTCACACTTCGGCCTTCCTCCAACTTCCAAATGATTCGACCTCGGGTAAAAGCATCCAGATGTCGTCTAACAGATTGATTATTCGCCATTTCTCGCTGAGGAAGCAACTCGGTGCGATTTTAACTGCTATACGGCGTACAATATCTTTGCTAGAAATACTGATCTTACACCGACAACATGCTTTATACTACTCAGACACTCCCCCATTACGTCTACCTGCATATCTGCGCATGTGCTACCGTACATCACCTTACTTAATCTCCTCGTTGGTCTTTCTGTCCGCTCTGCCTCTTCGTTCAGCTGATATGCTAATTTTTCGACTTCGTCCTTAATTTTTGCACACCAGTGTACTCCAGGTACATACAGTGCCGATCTCTCCTTGGTTGCGCCGATCTCTCCAAGGTTCTGGGGGGTTGAATCCCTGAGCCTAGCTCAGCTGGGGGCGAGGGCCCTTATTGCCGTTTAGTTGACGGAAAGGGGAAATCCCAGAGATTATTATTATTTGCCCAATACGTATTAAAAATAATTTTATGAAAACTTAAGAGGAACCAACAGTAATTAAACGATACTTACGTACTTGAGGCTGAAAACTGTAGTATCTATACTACTCTTTAATCTAATATGAGTAGCAGAATCTCCACGCTTTCATTTATGCAAATAACATGAAATATACTGATTCTGCTCATTACTACTTGTAATGTTATAACTATATGAAAGTACAATTACAAATACTTAGTAATGGGGTACACCTCCTTCTCCAGTTTAAAAATATGTGCTTCCGTCAATTTTTTATGTGCTTACCACTATCATCTTCACAACCAATATGAAATCTCATCTTATCTATACTATCATACATATACAATGTTTTCAAAAATGTTTGAACTAAAGTAGCGGAGAAGAATCCAAAAGTAGCATAAGGTAGCGTGTGAAATCAGAGAGCACATGATTCATTTCCTGATGTCAGCTCACGTGACCTCTAACGTCTTCAAAATATCAGATGAGGCCAAGCATAAGTTGGCTTAAGTACCCGCATTTGGGGAGGGAGAATTAGTCTTCGTGAGTTTCATAAGTTATGGACTATAATCCAATGCTCACGTTCTATTATGTAAAATTTTGACGAAAATCTTGAAAGTATGCTGCTAATTTTCAATTTTTAAAATCCCCATTTCTTCTTTTAATTAATTCTCTGAAAATTTGGCTTCTAACATTTAATTTGTTCATATCCTTTGCTAAGTGCTTCCTCACGCTTCAAGTGTTAAAGTTGTTCATTGGTTTATTTCTTTCATTCATTCATGATTTAAATTTAATTATCAATACTTTTCAATTAATGCATCTCTGACTGTTGATTACACGAAATGTCTCTTGACCCGTACAATATTCGAAAAAATTATCCTTAATAATTTTGGTTATTTGCTCTTTCAGAAATCCAGTTTGAGTAATTTTTTTATAAATACATCATCATCATGATTTCATCCTGCGTAATGTAAAACCATGGATGATGAATTTGATGCGATTTTTTTCTTTCACTCAGTTAGTCAATGAATTATACGGATGCATGGCAAGCAGCAAATGCGGAAATTTTCAACTCAAAATGATTTATGCTGTTCACATTTCCAAATCAGTTTCTTATACTATTCTGAAACAGGATGCATTAAGAATTTTTCTTATGCTTTAAAGAATCTTATGCTTTAAAGAAAGTTCATATTTACATACTAGCTAGCAATAAATTTTTCTCGTGTCTGCTTGTATTCTTTCTAACCGGTTCACAAAATGTGTGTATTTTCAGCCGAACATTTTGAAAGGTTGTTCTGGATTTTTTTATTGCTCGTAATTCCCATTTTAGTTAACGCGTAACGTTCTACTGTCTATCTGTTGTGTAGAAACTGGAAAATAGTGACTGCACCGAAGAAGAGTTAAAACTGCCCTTTATTAAACTCTTTAAATTATTAACAATGCGTCAACTTGACGCTAACATACTACGCCTCTGCTTGAGCGGTAACTGAAACAGTAGAATCAAAACTCAAGAATTCAAGATATTAGCAAGTAGTGGAATTAAACTACAGGGATCATACAATCCTGTATCCTACAGCGCGTAGGTGAGTCTAGTGGTAGCAAGATAATAGCTGTAAAGCCACGTCTAACCAGCAATAAATGTTAAGCCGAAGCTTGCGTTATAACCCCGCTCAGAGATTTTCGAGACTGTCTAACTTTCCATACTAGAACGTCGATATTTAAACTCTTTCTACCACTGGTAGAATTTGCATTCCTACGCGCGCTACCAAATTTAAATATTATTGCACTAACAATTAGGGGAATGAAGGCTTACAGGAAAGTAACTTAAAATTAAATTTAACTCGTTATTTAAAGTAAATATAAATCCCTACAAACACACAACTTTCATTCTAACTTAACTTTGCAAGCCTACTCACAGATCACACAAAACTTTGTTGCGAAATGCCCAGCTGCGGTATCGGGGTTGGAGTTCCCAGAATGTGTGAAGAAAAGTCAGGGTTGCGAGAAAATCATCTATTTGGCCACAAAATTGGCGATATGCTATAGACGGAGGCAGAAAATTCTAGAACGCATTCTTAGCGGCTTTCTCGAGAATGTTCTCGAAGGTAGGTTAAAGCTGTATATACCTTGCTTATTCGCGGAATAGTAGTATCTTGAATTCAGCAGTAGTGACTTGAGTTCAGAAGTTAGCTTGAGAGCGATCGACCGAGTCGGTCGGGTGCTGTGCGGGAGTTGCATAGTGTTTTGCCGTGAAGCTATTTTCAGGGTTATAGACCAAAGGCTGTGTCGCTGATTGTTTCAGCCTGTTTCTCGTAGTTTTTCGACGACGGTAAACGTGTTTCAAACTGTCTCGTGTAACAGTGCTTACTGGCGAATAAATTGTGTTTTGATTCTATATCACGTTTTTAACATCAATTACATCCAAATCCATGAACCCATAGAACGCAACAATATTAACAAACAATCATTATAATACAGAAAATCGTTTATGAACAGTGCTGAAACTGACTTTAAGTGGTCTCACGTTTTACAATCACAAGATTGCTAGCTGCGAGTTTTTCTCGAATCCTAGACACTATATTTAAATATGTACCTATTTTACAATGCATTAAGAAATTTTAAAGTCGCAAAAGGCGTCACAAGGAAGTGGCGAAGTTGCAGAAGTTCCATAAAATCCATAGATATAAATTTCAGGAGTACAAATTTATCAATCGCAGCAAATTAATGAAAAATGATCAACACACTGCACAGATTCTTCGTAAATCATGCTAGATAATTACAGTACTAAAAGAGAAACAGAATTCTTAGCAAAATTCTTGTTTTTAAAACTTTCAAACTACGCGTGTGCAATAATTGTTGAAATTTAAAAGGTAAACTAGAAATCTTCTCTCACGAGACTAGAAACAATTCCCATAAATAACAATTCACCTGTTCAAGTGATCATAAATGTTAGTCGCAAAACTGAAGACAGTATTAGAACTCTCAATATGTAAGACCTGGAAAATTATTAATTCAATTATTATTAAATTTTGCAAAACAGAAACTGTAGTGTAACTTAGAAAATTGGAAAACTAGAATGAAAATTCTGATCACTTGATAAAAGTAAGATATTAATAATTGAATTTGTATTCAAGTTTTTTAATATCTGATTACTTGTCCATGTACAATTAGCACTGCTATTGCGAAACAAAAAATAATTTGCCTCTTGGTTTAATGTAATGTTTCTTTTCATAATTTTCCTTTTCAAGATTGATGTAAATAAACAAAGATGTTTCTTTAGTTAAATTTACACCTCTGTGAACTCGGGAAAAAATTTTTCTTGACACTTTTAATCAATAAGAACAACATGAAACGAAATGCTCTTTAACTCTTTCTGACAAAGATAATTTATTTTCCATTACTATTTTTATTTCCATTTTCCCCCTAAATGTTTCCAATGAAGACAAGAGAAAACTGTTACTATTCTTAAAGGACAGGCAATAAGATAATAAATTAAATTCACTCAACCAAGATACTTTTACTTTCTCGGAGCAATTATAAATTTTGAAACGTATTTGTAGTATTTCTTTCGTGAATCTTAAGTACAGATACACACTTAAGTACAGAGTCACAGAACGCTAATTTGTATTGCTTTCTCATTATTATCTGTAAATAGCGTTACAGTTTATTGTACTTGAGAAGTGTATTTTCTCGTCTGGAAGAATTTAAATATATATATTCTAGGTTGAATCTTTAAGGTTAGATTAGATTAGTTGAATAGGGCAAAGCACACAAGGTCATGGATGCCTTCGAAGGGACTTAAAGGATAGTGTTTATGTTTTCATACGGGGAAACCGCGAAAAAACGACATGCAGGGAATGTTTACATCTGAGGTTTTTGAGTTAAGTGTTAGGTCGGATTATCAATATTCAGTGATCTTAGTCACTCGGCTACTTATGGGCTGAATCTTTGCGAGTACACATTTGGTTGTTGCTAAATAGTAAATTCTCTAACAATGTAATATTCTCCATCTTGTATTTCCTCTTTTCTTCTTTTTTTAAGAATAATGAACGTTTGCTTAGTGTTTAAATTAAATTAAAATGTTAAGTTTAAATAATTTTTTTATTGCATACTACTTCTCTGTGTAGCTGAACTAACTGCCTTAAGTTTATTTGTGTGTTACTTCTATTCCTGGTGAGTTGTCCCCATTAGAACAACTAAACTCAAATAAACAAACTCATGTGTACTTTAAAGTTATTCAACCTTACCACTTGTGTAGGTTATACCAATTAGAACACAACGCAAAAATACCAGTATCCTGGATCTGGCTGAAAACATAAGCCCTCCTTAAATGGCTTTTAATTACCATGTCTAATTACCTCGATTAGATGCTACAAGTTTAGCCACTGAATGTTAAACTGTGACTCAAATTTCTGAACTTAACCAAGTGTATCTTAAGCTTTTCAAAGTGACGTGAGGCAGCGGTTAGTCATCAAGAGATAAATTAAATGCCAGGCGGTCGGCATTAAAAAAAACTCTCACGTACGATTGATTATGAGTTATTCCTCTAACTTTATGACTATGAAAAATGCTTGTTACTCAAATCTGCAATAATTCTGGGATGAACAAACCTCGTGGCGAAATGAGACAAATAGCGAAAATGAAAACTAAATAAACTTTCTTAGCGAAGCTTAGATATAATGCTACAATTGAATTTAAATCATTCAATTAAAATTTTATTAAATTTATTATGTTTTGATGCTTAGCGAAAAGATAAAGTTAAATTTAGGGCAATATTTTTATTGGGTGAAAAATATCGCTAAAATTCTTGGGATGCAAGTAATGAAAGGATGCTCACTATGCAAGTAATGAAAGGTTTGTTGGCTTGGATTTACACTATAAAATTGGCGTTCAGTTTTCTCATTACTTCAGTATCTCGGTGTTAAAATCAAAACTGCAAATCAAATATCTATATAAATAAGATTAGTTCTTTGAAATAAAATTATTATTCATGACTTCAATTCACACTCATAACTTCCATTTTTGTGACATACCTTATAGCTAACACATAACAAGTCAGCGAATATTTTATCAAATGACAAGAACTTTTCTGTTAGTCCATTAGTGTTGTTAGAAATCTCATTTGTATACAGTGTGCAACATTAAGTGAATTAGAATTTTCCTGCATTTCAATTCTCCGTAATACACAAGTGTAAATTATGAATAAAAATTTAATTTCATAAATCATTATTTATTCGGTGTTCTCCACTCTAACACCCACTACGTATTTAAAACTTTTTTGTGATAAATCTGCTATACGTAAATTGAATGAATTGAGGAGAGCAATAAGTTTAACTTTCTTTTCACACGAACGTTTAGTTGTATATTCTTCTTTACATTAAAACTTGAAAATATTTCTTACAAAATGTTCTAATCTAAATAAAGTAATCTTAAAGGAAATAATACCCCTAATACAATTGCATGTTATGAACGGAAACTCATTTCCTCAAAAATTTTTTTTAGATAAATAAATTAATTCTTTCAACCATTCTCTTTTAATCTATTCAAAATCATTAATTGGACTGATTATATTGCTTTGAGTATTCTAGTAATGATAATGAAATATTTCATTATTACTGTTCTAATTTATTTGGCGTTCGTTCCGCATAAAAATTTAGAGCATATTTTTATTATTCGTATTTCGTTCACGCAGCTGTGTTCTCTGTAAAATTTCTTATACTTTATTTGCATATTTCAAATGCATTTTGATACTGAAAGCTGTAATTAAAGCACTAAATAACAAATAGATCATTCATATAAAACTATTATTCTGTTCGCCTTTAATTGATAAAAGTTTATTTAGAATTTAATCAAAATTTACATCGAGTCTTGATAATATGGTCTTTATAGAAGTTTTATGAAGACATTTTACTATCGCATTTTCCCTTTTTTATTGTAAACAATTACTACAGAGGATGTTTCATGTTTTCAGAATTATTTTCGTGTCCTTTAATTCCTTTTCCTTGTTTAAAATGTAAAGAGTATTTTTTAAATGTTCGATCTAATAGCCTTTTTTCCGGGCTATGAAACTGCTAGAACTAGTGGTAAAGAAAGTGATTAGTGATTTGTATTGTTGGGATATTAGCTGCTTCTTGATTAGTGATTTATATGTCAGAAGGACGTTTTGTAAAATTTCCAGGGCTATTGATTTCTATTCTTCTGTCATTCATTACCTTCCACAGTCTACTGATTGTAGTGAGTTTGCGCTTAGTGAGCCCTTTTCAAGAGACCGGAGACTTTTATAGAGATGTTATGAGCAGCTGTACCATTATTACAACTTTTCAGCATTAGTACTTAGTACGTGGAAGCTTGCGGCATTTATTGAAAAATTCAGTTGATACAATTCAGTACATTGGTGAGCATAAGAAAATTACATAATGCTTATATATATAATTACTAAATTTTTATCTACAATTTTTACATGCACTTTTTACAATATTCGGCCGAAATATAAATGTTTTGTCCAGGAAATGTATCATCAGATAATTGGAGGTGTATAACATGAAGGTATGAATTAAAAGTCTTGAATATCAGAAATTAATTCAAAAATATCCAAGGTCAATATCGAAAGTCAAATATCTAATATCAAAATCTTGGAGGCGTACTTAAAGTTATTGTGATAGTGTCTATTAATCTAATGAACAGAAGTTAAACTGCTTTTAGATTTTCACCATACGAAGACAAATACTTTATTAAAGTCTAAGGTTTTTGTCTTAGGATATTATTCTTAAGTAATCGTTGAAACCAAATCTTAGCGTTTCCTGCGGTATACGGACGTAAGTGAAATGCCTCGATAATTTCGTAATTGAACATGTAGTGATGTACTGAACCAGTAGCACCACACATGCTGCTGTTCGTATGATATAATCCGAATCTATTCAGTTTGTGAGGTATATTTTAGTGTTATAATAGTTATTTTATATATTTTTCATGTCTTACCTAACTTCAACTCCCTACTAGAATGAGTTTTTGGAATTGCTTTAAATGCAAATGAGAAGGAGAATTGTATTTAAGTTAAGTTCAACTCACTTCGACAGAGAGCGTGAGAATTCTTGAGTAGCGAGTGTTTGCTTTGAGCTACGTCTCTCTAAGCTGTTACTACGCTCGGCCCTATTAGGTGTCTTTTGATATTCCCTGGCTAATTTAATATTACGGGCCAACTAACTTAGAACTGTGTTAGCTTCGGCTAAATCTCTTTAGTTAGTCATTAGTTAGTTCTTATTTCTTACATTTTAAGCCCAAGTGGGGGCTTGTTGTATGCCGAAAGAAACGGGCCGACTGTTAATTTTATTTCGAGCAAGTAAAAGGGTAATTAACCCTTCTTGAGTTCAGGTTTTTGTTCTTCGCCTTAAGCGATTATTCGCTTAGCAGTTCACTAGGTTCCTCGACACTTAAACTGACAGAATAAAAATGAGGAACCCTACAATGTAAGAAAGATAAGAAACAAATGGGCCATGAGTTGTTAAAAAATGATGACGCTAAGATTTATTGAAATAAAGTATCTTGAAGGAATGAATATGAATTTGTATGTTCTTCCTCCAGTTTCTTCTTGATTCCAGTAAGAAGTCCATAATGACAAGGGGTCTGATTCTAGTCTTAATTTTAAGTTAGATATTATATTAGGTAGATTAGTGATTTGCATTGCTGGGCTATTTGCTACTTGCTTCGGTTTTTCGCCAGCGATTTCGTTACCACTAGAGCCTACATGAGCCTTAGTCCAGTGAAGTTTAGATTTAAACTTTTACAGGAATTGTGTTAAAGGTTGATGGATTTCTTGAACTACTAGTGAACGATTTTTGAGTAGTAATAGCTTGGATGCCTGAAGTACTATTTGATATGATTATACATTTTTCTGAGAATTGTTTTAAGAATTTAAACGCCTCTCTACTAACAATAAGTTCAGCCTAAAATACAGAATTTGTTATACTACGTTTGTTGTTCAAGCATTTAATTACGATGTTGTTTCGATATCCACAGAATGCGCAACCCACTCCTAATTCAGTGGCTTCACATGTGTATAAATGTAAAGTGAAAAGTTTTCCATATGACATTGTCACAATATTATTCTCTTTATGTCCTGCTAAATAATTTTCATACAGATTTCTACAAATTGCTCTGTATTGAACCACATACCTCGGAAAAGATATGAAGATTGTTTTTTAGCCTCTTTTGGTTTAAATCTTGATTCGTTATTTTATTTATATATTTAAAGATTTTGCAATTGATTTTTCTGTCAGCTGATTATCTCTTGGTAACAACAATTTTAGAAATATTAGAAACAGTACGGGCGTTTTTAGGGTATTCGTTTGGAATCTTGTCTTCATGTAGAAGTAATGATTGACGGTTTTTCGTTTTAGGATTAATAATGTTTCTTATTTTGTAGTTAGTAATTTTAATACCATCATTTTACAATTTTTTTTAATTATGGAATACGAATCTTTCTTTCTAGAAAGCGAAAAATAATACCCTTCATTTCACAATTTGTTAAGATGTGACATTTTGAAAGAAGAATAAATTTAAAAGTAGCAGACGCTCTTTTACGCTCTGCAATGATTAGTTATTACAACGATGATAAAAAAAAGCTTGCTTTGGAAAGAACAAATGCCTTCCTCCGACCGTGCTCTTCTAGTGTTAGTGGTTAGCACGGCAAGCTAGATTTATCAGTTTCCGTTTTATAGAAACTGAATAATCTATATATTGAAGCCCAGCGAAAACATATTACTACTTGGATTTCTTTGACTTGATCTGGTATATGAACCCATTTTCTCTTAAATTGTGAGAGAACATAAGAACGTATATTAGATATGTACATTTATTCGTCGTATAAATGGCTAGCACATACACGTACTAAGTAGAAGATCCGTAGTTCGAATCCCAAGCAGAGTACAGTTGGTTTCTCAATGTTTCCTGCTCCGAAAAACTATTAGCTTTCACGTATTTTCTTTCTAAGTTGATATCTTTTTTGATATATGGTCTTCCTAATATTTTTTATTAAATGGTAAGCTGATAAAAGTTACCTATTTTTTACTTGTCATTTAATTTACGCCAGTACTGTGAATCAAATTGCTGCTAAAATTGCAATTTAATTATCGAAATACTTTTAATAGCTTAATTTTCCGAATAAGTATCGCGAACAAGTTCACAAAACAATAAAAATCCTAACTGTACATCATCCAACACAGTCTGAAAAATAAATCCGTAAAGAAGTTCAAAGGTAATTCATAACTGAAATTCAGTTTTGGCTTTTAGAAAGCAACCATTCGAAACTAATCCGTCTGAAAATGGCAACGGACAGAAGGATGTTCCACAGCTCCTTATAACAGCTTAATGAGAATGCACATTATCTATTATAGAAGTTTGTGTATCAGTTCTTAATTAACATTTAGACTGTCAACTTACTTTAACACTGCATGTTCAATAACATCTTGGATTTTCTAAATAAAGCTACGAAAATTACAGCCGTGTTTGATGTAATATCAGCTAATGAGTTATGTCACTTTTTACTCCCTTAGATTATTACATCAAAGACTTCGGCTAGGCTGTGATATGTCGGCCGACATTGAGAGAAAATATCCTGGTAATGGGGTAATATCTTCCAAACAAATAATGCCATATTGTCTTTAAGATATGACACTCCATGTGAAATTGTTATTTGAAGTCGTTAAATTTGGTATGAAAAGAAAAATTTCAAAATTAAATTAGCAGTTTAATAAAATGTGGACATGCGTTCGATTTTAGTGCTCAAATGGCAAAAACGATTCCTATACATAAATAGAAATTTACTCAAACTTTTAATCAATTTATAACTCCTGCGACTAATAAATTTATAACATTTTTAAAGCATAAAAACACATTTGTGTCAGCCGTTTACGCTAATAATAGTTTAAGTTCCATTGCATTACCTTTTGGTTTCCATCCAGTAAGGCGACGGAGCCAATGGAGTGGAAATATTGTACTTCGTGTAATAAATATTAATAAATGCGTTAAATATATCGCAAGAAATAAAAGCTTAAGGTTTCCCCAAATACACAAGAGTATACTTTTTATTCATGTAACAGTTTAATAAGAACTTTAATTTTGAAGTTTTATATTTTTTAAAACATTTTTCCGAATTTTTTTTACTTAGCAATATGTGGATACATCTGTGATTAATATAACATAAAAATAAAACACGAAAGGCAAATTTAAACCCTAACTGAGGTAGCGAGTGATCGGAAAGGAAGATATTCTTCTACATTGTGTACGAAAATTACTTAATGTTATTAATGTAAATTATATTGATGACTCACATTAAGTTAAGTTACTTGATTGTTGGCTGAAAGTAATATTTTTGCTGAGGAATCTATTCAGTGCGAGAAGGAATTGGGTCTTCTTTGAGAAAGGAAGCAAGAGTTCTACAATCGTCTAAGCGACTGCAATTAACCGTTTCTCCGCTGTGAAGACAAATAAGCAAATTTTAAAAATCAAGAATAGCATGTTCGTATACAGACAGCGGCTTTCCAACAACATTTATATCTCATACTTTATGCACTTAGGTTTTTAACTAGCGATGGAAAAACGTAAAAGAAGAAAATCTCTCTTTTCCTACGCTTTGTTCCAGACTTTTAGAAATAAGTTTTATCATTGCACTACTAACGTCTAAAACTCAGTTCACATTTCTATTTATTAGTTTACTCCTTTTAGATGATGTCTGACTGAGAAATCTTTTATCAGACTGAGAAAATCTTATATGATACCAGAAAGAAATGTTTAAATGTTCTTTTGTTCCGTCAGTTTCCAGATATGCCAGCCACTTTCCTTTCTTATGGAGAGGTCATTTTTTGACGCCATTTCTGAAATCCAAGAAATTTATCGCAAGAACGAAAAGTATATCCGGGAATTAATTGCACACATCAAAGGCACTACTCATCTTAAAAAAGAGAGGCTTCTAAGATAATAAGATACGTTTAATTTACATTACTAACTAATTACATACAAGATACAGAGGGAAGATACTGGTTACATTGTAAGGTTTTAGTTAAACTAACCAAGTTTTATTTTAATTTAAATCTTTCTATCTCCTCTCTGTTTGAACTTCCCGTCAGAAGAAGCGCGAGTTTTCAGCTTATGCTAATTTTGAAGTACAGCGAAGTACTATTTAAACCAGAGGTAGAAACCTCTCAATGTGAGAGAGCTTTAGTCTCAGATCACGGTCAGTCTGCTCAACGTTCGCCTGACCAGCTAGCAGTTTAAATTTATAAGCCATAGTGCTTACTACGTGATTGCATTGTGAAACAAATTGAAGTGCGTTAGTATTAGTATATCTTGCTACGCAGCCTTTTAGTTAGAGGCCAAACTCCGCGAATCGCTCTGTGAGCAAAGTTTGATTTAATTTCTATTTAAATTTAGTTTAAATTTATTTGATTGTTAAGTTAGGCCCAAGTGCGGTCTTTTACTTTCTGTATCTCTCCCGAGTTGGGAAGTGTGTAAATAATAGTGATTTAATAAAAGAGGATTTTAAATCCCTTTCACGTGCAGTCATTTTCCAGCACAGTACCTACATCAGAACAAAGCTAAGATTTCATCAGCTCACTGTTGCAGTTCAGGACTTGAGACTTGAGGATAAGGACCCTATTACAGACTTAACCATGTTTCCAAAGAGTATGCACAGAACACTCAGTCCTGATAGTGGCGCCCGAACAAAAAGAAGAGGATGGCCTCAACGACAAGAAGACGAACCTGAGATACCTGCTGTACCTGTCCAGAATCCTGAGATAGCACCTCCTGGCATAGAAGGATTCGGCTACATCGTACAAACCATGCGAGCAGCCATGAAGCCAGCGGCAAGTTTTGACGGCAAGACTGCCGTAATTAATTTCCTGGAAAAGCTAGACTCCCACTTCATGCTATATCCAGTTCACTAATTTCAGAAAGTCGCTCTTGCTACCAGCGCTTTGAAGGGCCAAGCGCTAAGTTGGTTCAAGTGCATTGGAAAGAATCTCTTGGGGGAAACAGGAAGCCCCACATATACGTATGAAAATTTCAAGAATTCCTTGGTGAAAGCATTTCCTGTAGTACGAGATCGAGCCAAACTAGAGGCTGAACTGTTTAGTCGATATCAAGAAAAAATAGAAGATTTGTCAAATTTTATTTTGAGAAAAATTCAAGTTTTCAAGCTTTTGTATGGAAGTCGCCCGGATCCTGAAATTATTCGAGTTATACTTCCTAGGCTACTGCCCCAAGTTCAAGATTTCATCGAGCTAAGAAATCCAACGACATTAGACAGATTATTTGAGCTCGCAGTACAGTTTGAAAGCCGAAGAACAGCCGACAACGAACGACGACGCCAATTTGAGCGAAGAAGTCAGTGGAGTTCGCCAAGACCCCAGCAAAAGCAAAATCAAAGTTACGGGAATAAGGCGAAGCAATGGCCGAAGAAAGATGTGTCTCCTAAATCGAGCGGCGAACGAAGGGAATTTAATAGAAGAACAAGCAAAGATTCCGCGGGCAACCAAAATAAGAAGAATTTAAACTAAGATGGATTTCTTCAAGGAAGGTTAAGAAGTCCGAAGCAGAGCAAAACCCTTCCAAAATCAATTTAAACACCGTGGTCGTGAAGAATTTGAGTTTGCCGAAGATTGAAGTTCTAATTAACAACATACCGGCGACAGCCCTCTTGGATACAGGAGCTCAAAGCAGCTTCGTATCGGAAAGATTCTTCAAAAAGCACTTTCGCCGTTACAGAATTTTTAGTGCAAGAGACACGGATGTCATAGCGGCCCAAGGAGAAAAGTGTAGCTGTTTAGGAAAAGTACCGTTGTTCGTGCGTATCAACAACGAACAGGTAAAGATTTTGTTTTATATTGTGCGAAACCTGCAAACATGTACTATTCTAGGTGTGGACATTTTTAGGTTGGCAGAAGCAAAAATTGATTTCAAAGGGGGAGAGTTGACGTTAAACATGCAGCCAATAGAATTGAAGAATGATAAGCCCCCGCAGCTAGACTTGCAACATTTACCAGCAGAAGAAAACGAAAAAATCCACGGACTGGTAAGTGAATTTGCGAATTTATTTAGTGATGTACCGGGTTTCACACAGGTGGTGAACCACGACATTGACACGGGGGATGCTCAGCCAGTTAGGCAAAAGCCATATAGATATGACAGGTCAAAGAAGAAATAATTGAACATCATATTAAAGAGATGTTAAAGAATAAAATCATCACGCCAATTTCTAGCAGTTATGCTAGCCCCGTTGTCCTGTGTAAGAAAAATAATGATTACCCGATTACGCACCCGAAGCGGTGGCGTTTTGCTATAGATTATCGCAAGTTAAATTCAGTTACAAAATATCCTGTATATCCGTTGCCGATAATTGAAGAAATTATTCGAAATATTTCGTCTACAAAATACATGACTACATTAGATCTCACGAGTGGCTATTTTCAGATTGGGGTAAAACCCGAGGACGTACACAAAACCGCGTTCATAACGAAATCTGGTACGTACGCATTTCTTAGAATGCCGTTCGGATTATCCGGCGCGCCGGCAACGTTCCAAAGATGTATGGACATCGTCTTAAGACCAGTCCTTGGTAAAAGCACTTTCATATATTTAGACGATATTATAATTACGAGTAGTACTCTAGAACAACACTTACAAGATTTAAGAAAAGTATTTTCATTGTTAAACGAAGCTGGTTTAAAGATAAATGCGTCTAAATGTAAATTTGCCGCAAAAGAGTTACGTTATTTAGGATTTAAAATTTCCCAAAAGGGAATCGAAACGGATCAGTCAAAAATAGTAGCCATTAGAAATTATCCTGTTCCTAAAACAGCGAAGAAATTATCGTCGTTTCTCGGGATGTGTTCATATTACCGGGCTTTCATTAAAGACTTTGCAAAAATAGCTGAGCCACTGCTAAAGTTGAAAAGAAAAAAAGCTAGGTTTTCGTGGTCAGCAGAAGCCAACTTGGCGTTTCAAAAATTGAAAGACGCATTGACTCAAGCTCCCGTCTTAAAATTTCCAGAAGGGGATAAAGGATTAGAGATTTCAGCGGACGCTTCAGATTTCGCGATTGGTGCAGTGCTTTCCCAAAATGGTCAGCCCGTGGCTTTTTTCAGCCGAACATTAAATGAAACCCAAAGAAACTATTCCGCAACAGAGAGAGAAACTCTCGCAGTGTTAGCATCAGTACAGAAATTTCGTGTGTTCTTTGGAAGTTCTCCAGTAACTGTATATACCGACCACGCGGCGGTCACTAGACTCTATTCTGGAAAAAATTTATCACCCAGATTAATAAGGTGGGCTCTCAAATTACAGGAATATAACCTAATAATTAAACATACGCCGGGAAAGGAAAATGTTGTGGCAGATGCTTTAAGCAGAATTAACTTAGATGAAAATGGAAGTGTAATTAAGATAGCCATGTTAACATCCAAAGTATTAGATTCTCGTGAAACAGTAATAGCCGAACTCAAAAAAGATCCGGAGTTCAAAAATATATACAATTATTTGGCCGACCCTGAGAATTTCAATCATCCGGATATTGTGCCGATAAGAAATAGGGCCGAAAATTACGAATTAATTGACGGACTGTTATTCTATACGAAAGCTACTAATGAGAATCATGAATATAGACCGGTTATCCCAGCTAGCATGAGGTTGAATGTATTAGAAGAGTTGCATGATTGTGCCATTTCGGCTCATTTAGGTATAAGAAAAACTGTTCAGAGAGTTCGCGAGGCAGTTTTCTTTCCAGAACTGCAAAAGTTTACTAGGGCGTATGTCCAGTCGTGCCCAACATGTCAATTAAATAATTATGTTAATTTCCGCCCGGCCGGGTTCCTAAATAGTATTAAATCAGAATTCCCAAATCAAATAATAGGCATCGATTTACTTGGACCTTACCCTCGAAGTAAAGTTAACAAAAGCCGATATCTTTTAGTTATAGTGGATCATTTTAGCAAATGGTTAGAGTTAATTCCGTTAAAACGCGCGTCTGCAAAAATTGTAGTAGATTCAATTCTAAATAAGTATATTTTAAAATACGGGGCGCCCCTAAAAGTTATTTCAGACAATGGTCCTCAGTTTGTTAGTAAAATGTTTGAGGAAATGTGTGCAAAACTGGGCATACGTCATCTAAAGATGGTCCCGTATCGTCCGCAGTCAAACATAGCGGAACGGGTGAATAGAAATGTAGTGAAAAAAATTCGAAGTTATGTGAAAAACTATCACTCTACCTGGGATAGCCATATAAATGAATTTGCATTTGCCCTTAGGACCGCCAAACACGATACTACACAAAAAACTCCCGCTGAATTGTTTCTTGGAAGAAAAGTTTTGACCCCCTTAGATAAACTTTTCTTTGTCCAGGAAAGGGCAGAAGAATTTAAAATAAGTGATATACAAAAGTTGATACGGGAAGCGACGGAAAATATAGAAATGGCCCAGAGGAAACAAAAATTATATTATGACCAAAAAAGAAGAGAGGTCAAGTACAATGTGGGAGATGAAGTGCTAAAAATTAAGCATAACTTGTCAAATGCCCCAGAAGAAAAGGTGGGGAAATTGTTTCCGCGTTTTGAAGGACCTTACATAATAGAAAAAATTACAGGGGCAGTGGTTATATTAAAAAGAAATGATGGTCACACAATGACGGCTAATGTGGACCAAAATCAAGCCGTACTATAATAGATATAAAATGGAAATATTTAAAGATTTGTTTCAGGATCCGAGGCAATCGACTAGCCAGGAAGATGTACTTCAGCAAAAACAGCAGGAACCAGCTACAACGGCATCGAAAAGTCAGAAAAAGAAAGCTCCCCCTCAACAAAGTAGAAATAAGAACCAAAAATGTGGTTTCAAAAGAAAGTCTCACGATGCAGGTGACCAGATCTACGAACGGACCTACGAGCATACCAAGAGAAGAAAGCAGAATGGGCAAGGAAAGCCCAATGTGTCCAAAAGAACTGCGGAATCATCGGACAGGTGCCTGAGAAGCAAGAAACGTCGATTGCAGCCTGAGAATCAACGTCCCGAATACAGCAGGAACCAGGACCAGCAACGAAGATGGGCCCAGTTCACCAAACGTCCATCGGAGCAACCTCCTCTTCAAGGGAAATTTCCGAGGATACAACGACGGAATTTCAAAAGGAAAAGAGATGAGCAAGCTCCCGAAGAACAAAAACCAAAGGCGAGAAGACTGAACCAAGCTGCAACTTACTCAACTTTCAAGGATTGGGCCAAGAAAAGGATGAATGACCATAATAAGATAAGTAGAATTTCGTATTCAAAAGTTTAGTTAATTTTTGAGTGTACTGCAAGTTGCAGGGTCGATTTTACCTCAAGCGAGATTGAGTTTTGCGCCAAGTGGGCGATAAGTTGTCATATTGAAAGTAAAATGTTTTTGTTAAAAAGAATTTGTAATTCTTAAAGACTTAAAATTACTTAATGTTTGTAAATAGATTAATTTTGTAAAAGCAATGAAAAGCTGAAAAGAAAATGTTAATTAAATGATTTTGTATGACGCTTTGTCGAAAGACTTGTAAAATGTCTAGAATGAAAAATCGGAAAATTGAAGAACACGATTTAGTCTGTGGACTATTATTTCAATGTAATTTGGTATTTCAAGAAAGTACCTTGAAAAGGGAAAAGGAAGCACTTGCTGTAAGCATAGAAATTTATCCTATATTTGTATTTCATGACTGCTATGAAATTGTTAATGTGTTATGAAATGTAACAAATAATAATATTATGCTAGCAATGCACGTTAAGTGCAATATCAATGTGAATGTTGCGTGCAAACTCCGAATTGTATGCATGAAAAGTTAAAGATTGAGTAATTTTAGAATGCAAGTGTTAATTAGGCTCTCCACCAAATACACTTAAAGTGTTAGACATAAAGCTAGTGAGAACCTCAGGTTTAGCTGGTTATAGGGCGTCTTTTCAGGTCTCGTATGTCAAGTTCTAACTAATGTTAGTCGATCGTAGGTGGAAGAGTTGAACACCCCCGAACACAGAAAACCCGCAATGGCGGTTTGCTTTGCATCCAACACCGGTGAGAGAGCATGGGGGGAAGAATTTAATTGTGCTTGAATGATAATGTGTGTGCGCGAATTTACACAGGTAAAAATAAGGAATTGTACCACCTAGAAATATTCTGTTATTATGTTGTACTAAAATTATTTTCCTTCCAGATTTTGCTGGAAGGAGTAAGACTTGTTGGAAGAATAAGACTTGTTAAGAAAAATGTTGAAGACTGTTGTTCAAGAAAATTTCATCGGTAAACTTGTTTCACAAACAGATATTGCCTTGTAAGAGTTGGCCTAAGTTTAAAACAGTTAAATTTTCGACTATTTCTTTAGAATTGCGATTTTCAACATGGTCCATTTGGACCACAGTAGTTTAACTATCGCAATTCTGGCGGGAAGTATGTAAGGTTTTAGTTAAACTAACCAAGTTTTATTTTAATTTAAATCTTTCTATCTCCTCTCTGTTTCAACTTCCCGTCAGAAGAAGCGCGCGTTTTCAGCTTATGCTAATTTTGAAGTACAGCGAAGTTGAGAAAGCTTTAGTCTCAGATCACGGTCACTCTGCTCAACGTTCGCCTGACCAGCTAGCAGTTAAAATTTATAAGCCATAGTGCTTACTACGTGATTGCATATTTAAATAAATTGAAGTGCGCTAGTATTAGTATATCTTGCTACGCACCCTTTCAGATAGAGGCCAAACTCCGCGAAGTGCTCTGCGAAGCAAAGTTTAATTTAATTGCTATTTAGATTTAGTTTAAGTTTATTTGATTGTTAAGTTCGACCCAAGTGTGGTCTTCTACTTTCTGTACCCCTCCCGAGTTGGGAAGTGTAAATAAGAGTGATTTAATAAAAGAGGATTTTAAATCCCTTTCAGGTGCAGTCATTTTCCAACACAGTACCTACATCAGAACAAAGCTAACATTTCATCAGCTCACTGTTCCAGTTCAGGACTTGAGACTTGAGGATAAGGGCCCTATTACAGACTTTACTATGTTTCCAAAGAGTATGCACAGAACACTCAGTCCTGATAACATCTTTAACTGAAACGTCCATTACGAGTTCTAAAGTTCAGTTATAGTTGTGTTTCAGTTTGCTGCGCGCATACGCAAATTACCTGGTGTTTGGTAACAGTTTTAACCGCGAGAGTTTCAACATTAAGCTTAAATTTTCCTAAACTTGTTTGTTTTACTTTTAATTTAGAACACTGAATCAATTTTCAACAAATTTTTATTGAACGGGTTTTACTTAATTTTAGAACACAATGCAAACAGAAATAATTCCAATACATGTAAATGTTACACTTATGTTGTATTATTGATATGGTTTTGATAACTATACTTGTTTGATACACGAATATCTTGCAAATTTCTTTGTTTTCAATATATGTCATACCTTTCACATTTTGCAGTGCAGTGTTGTTATGATTACTCTAGCAGTGTTAGTATTACGTTTGTACGATCATGGTGCCCATGAGTAAATTAATAATGTTAAATTTAAAAGTAATACAACATACCTAACCTAACCTATAAGGTCGCCTAGCCTTAACACAGGGATCTGTATTCCCTCTTGAGTTCTGTGGATGGTGGAGAGGTCAAACCTGAATCTTGTATCATTTCAACATAGCTTCTATAATTATAATTACAAACATTAAAAATACTTCCTGAATGTCTTCAAAAAGAGCAAGAAATTCTGAATGTGGGACTATACTGAACGAAAATTAATCTAACGTTTTACCAATAATAAGCTTGTCAACTTTTCTGATTATAAAGTAGGTACATTAAATCGCCGCCCAGATGATAAAGTGGTTGGTTAGTAACACTGACTACCATATCGAAGGGCCAAGGTTCGGATCCCAGAGAAGGCATGAATGGAAATTGTCTATTCCATTATAGGAGGCAACGGCGGCCCACCAGTTAGGTTGCTCCATAATAGAATAAGTGACCACCGCCTTCGATCTTAGAATTGTCCAATAACTGCTAGTACCCGCCATTGGAAATAAAAGTGTATTAAATCCCATACTGGTCATCTAAGAACGTCTTAATATTTATGTTAATTAACGAGTTATTTTATGTTTTAGATCTTTACAGTCATATCTTCTTTCCATTTCGACATCAAAATGAAAATTAAATCGTGAGTATTTAAAATGAGATTTTTGGATTGTAAGCCAGGGCGTGTTCTGCTTCGCGAGGCCTCGTTACTAGATTACTGGCTAAGATAAGATTTGCATTCGTCGGACCTGCGTTATATTTGCCGATATTGAATCTCCATGCCGGTTAGATTGTGAATGTTAAATTGTTTTGGGTAGCCTTCGACTACTAGCTTATTTAATTTAATTTCTAATTTGACTGAGTGTTATTCTAAGTTACAACATCACAAATGATTGGCTGATTTGTAAGCACAGATGTGCCTTTTGTTCTTCTTAGTTTTCAATAAAATGGTCTTTACACCTTCTCAGTTTTAGTTGTCATTATTTTAGCGATAATTGGCTTAACTTCTGCTAAGAGCTGGGGCACTATTAGTTAACTGCAAAAGCATACTAACATTTATAACGTTAAGCGGCTTCGTTCTGGCAACTTATTTGTTGAAACTCTTTCCGCAGTGCAATCTGTTGACCTTATAATTGCAAATTTTGGGCCAACAAATGCAAGTGTAACAGCGCATGGCAACTCAGTTTCTCTAAGCAGTTATATCGGAAACAAATTTGCTACATATATCTAACGAAGAAATAATATCCGAAATAATTGATTAAAATGTAAGTAAAGACAAACGCAGAAAAATTACGGAAAGAGAGCTAGCTGCAAGTTGCGAGAACACTATATTAAGATAAGCATCTTGACTTAGCTTGAATTTCTATCTTCCAATCTGCCCCATTTGATGAAGGTTGAGTGTTTATATAGTCTGTAGTTAAACAGTGCTCTGAATTAGTTATCCTTAATTCAGAGCACTGTTTTCAGTGCTAACGCTGTTTAATGATTAATCAAAGTTTTCCTGTGTGAGAAATACACTTACGTTTGTGAAAATTGCAACACCAAGAAGGAATCGTCATAATTGAATGCAATTTAATACACAGTTGAGTGGTAGTGGTACAAATAAATGATTAAATGTTCAAAGCAAACAAACAAGAACAAGAGATCAGAATCAGTATTTTGTGTGGCCACCACGCGCCGCAATAAGTGCTGCTACACGACGTGGCATGGAGTCAAACAAAGTTTGAATGTCTGACTGAGGAAGAGCATTCCATATCGTTTGTACGCGTACCCAAAGTTCGTCTGCAGACGCAACAGGACGAGGATCACGAGCAAGACGCCGACCAATGACATCCCACGCATGTTCAATTGGCGACATATCCGGGGAACACGCAGGCCAAGGAAGAAGCTGTACCTGCTGCGCTGCAAAGAAGGATTTAACAATCCGAGCAGTATGAGGGCGGGCATTGTCCTGTTGAAATACAGCGCCTGGCAAGCTTTGAAGGAAGGGAACAGCTTCGGGCTGTAGAACTTCACGGATATACCGGTTGCTGTTCAGATTGCCCACAATTCGTAGCAATTGAGATCGTCTATGATATGCTATGGCGCCCCAGACCATAACTCCGGGTGTTCGTCCACTGTGGCGTTCGATAATGCACTCCGGAAGGTGGCGTTCACCGGCATAGCGTCTGACACGAATGCGGCCATCATGGTACCACAAATTAAAGCGGGATTCGTCAGAAAACACGACATGCTGCCAATCAGCACGCCAGTCTCTATGCTGATTGGCCCATTGTAGCCGCAGGCGGCGATGGTCGTGCGTTAGGGGGATCCTGTATAAAGGAGTCCGTGCGCGCAGTCCACACTGCAGCAGACGTCTACGAATTGATGAAGCACACAATGAAACACCTGTAGCTATTGACCACAGTGCTGCCAATTGTCTAGAGGAAGCTGTACGGTCCGTCCGCGCCATGCGGACCAGGTGTCTATCATCGCGAGCTGACGTCACATTTCGGGGTCCACTCCCGGATTTCCGAGTTGTCCGACACTCGTCCGTCCACTGCTTCCAAACGCGCATCACTGTGCTGCTGTTACGCTGCACACGAGAGGCTACTGCACGATACGACAATCCAGCTTCACGAAGGCCGATGATTCTCCCTCGTTCAAACTCTGTAAGTTGTTCAAATCTCGCTCTCTTTCGTCGACGAGGCATAAGTACAGATTGAGTTAACGTTTACCACTAGCAGATAACCACCGATAACCATACACGCCTCGCTACAGCCGTCTATTTATTCGGATCCATCAGCCGTTCAGAGGGCGCTGCTCAGCATACGCATGCGCTACGGATTTGCAATTCTAATCATTTGCATATCATGCGCTACTTTGCATTTCCTGAAAATTTCAGCTCACTCGCGTAAGTCCTTCATGGTGTTGCAATTTTCACAAACGTGAGTGTATTATATGCCCTCGTTGCAAGAACAAAAGTAACAGTGAAAGCTACCAGAAAAATGTTGTTTTTTAATGAACTGTAAAGGGAAATATCTAGTATATGCTAGGTGTTGTCTTCTGTGGAAAACAAAAATATATTCATAGAAAATAAGTGTTACACTTGAAGTATCATAAAGTGGAAGGTACCTGTCAACATCTCACGAATGTATTTTTCCCTTGTCTTGTCAAATCATGAAAAAATAAGAAGCAAAAACATCTTTAAGAATTCCGGGCAACCAAGAGACTTCAAAAGTTTGAGAAACTAAATAGTTTAACAATTTACCTGAAACCCAAGTTATAAACTGTGACAGCCATGGTTATATTGAAAATGTGCGACCGAATGTGGTGTTACTGATGGGATGGAGCATGACAAGGGAATGACATCGTTTTAAAATGTTCGTTCTCGTTAGACAGAAACGGCAACCGACGAAACAAAAATTCCTTAATTCCAGTTTTATTTCGTGAAACTACCGAGGTCTCCCTCTAAAATCTTAGATAAAAGCCTTAATGGATAGATACCATCATATATGTGTTGCAATTCAAGGCTCTTTTATTGTTGAAGTTGTAGAGACATTAGGTATTTTGTTGAAAACAGGAGAGATGAAAAATGAGCAACGCCTCGCTGGGACTCGAACCACGGACCTCTGGAATACGCGTCCAGAGTGCTGACTACTACACCACGAAAGCATGCGAAGAAGGCGGGAGAAATAAAATACCTTATATACTCCTTCTTTTAAAGGGAGACTGGGGATTAGCGGACACAATCGCCAAATCCTGGTGGTGGAGAATCATCATCCACCACCTGTTTTTAGTTCGGGCGCCAGTATAGAGATATTACGTATTTATTTGGAAGCCGGAGCTGCGAAAAATGAGCAACGCTTTCGCCGAGAATCGGATCACGGACCTCTCGGTTGCGCGTCGAACGCTGACCACTACACTACAAAGGCATGCGAAGAAGTCGGGAGAAATACCTTGTAAAATTAAGGAAACAAGAATCAGCGTAATATCCATAAATTTGCGAGACTAGTTTTGAAGTTTAAATATAGATTCAGCTGCAGAAGTGCAAAATCACTTGGCTTCTTTTTTATCATTTGTACTTCTGCAGCTGAAGAAATAGCTTCTGTGTTAAACCGTCAAAAGTAGTGCTGCAAATTTATGAATATCACGCTGATTCTTGTTTCTTCAACTCTTCCAATAATCCTTATTTGGAGCAATATTTCAACTCAAGTGTCTGTCCTAAAATCTCAACAAATAGTTAAACTAAACCAATATTCGTATATTTTTGTAGCTATTCCATGCTAGTATTTGGTCTAATCATCTGAGATTGTAAAGATTTAGTTTTTAAGATATGCGTGTACTTTCCATGAATCAATTTTCAGATTTCAGTTTCTTATGAACAAAGGAAACCGTGATTACTATATTTAATCAATAATATTTGCATCTGAATTTAAAAAATACGCTTTCGCAATTAAAAAGAAGTCTATTTTGAAATGTTAGTATGTAGTTACGAAATTAAATGAATATGATGGGGCCTTTAGCGCAGCAGTGTCATGTTCAAAATATAATACTTACATACACAATATGATTTTAGCGGTTCGTACAGTTCATTAATTTCAGAACTTGACAAAAGTTATGTCTTGAAAGTAAAACCTACCCATTATTAACGTAAAAATATCATTTATTTAATTTTTAAACTTAAAATCACCATTAATTTAGTTACAAGTATTCTAATGAAATATATTAATTTAGTTGAAAGCTACTTTAAACAGTGTTTTCGATAAAACGAAAAAAGAAATTAATCTCTGCGAATAAATCACTTCTTGTGTGTCTCATATTCATCCTTAATAATCCATAACTGAAACTTTCTTGATCATCATTCGCTCGTTGTATAATTAATTCATTTTCAGATTCCTTATTTTTTCTAGAGTAAAATGGCCTTCCCACTAGCATCCGATACACAAAGATAATTGAAATGGCTTTGTCATCATCATAAGAAAACCGGATGGCCTTCGAAATCATTATCTTTGCCATTTTCATGACAGTCTGTAATAGACTACAATCTTCTTCAACGTGTTTTTCCAATACGTTCTTCTTCAGACTGGGATTCTCCAGTGTTGAATATTTATAAGATAAAACCATTTTCAGTGTCTTCTAGCCCTTCCTCCGAGCTTAGAGTTAAAAAGATTAGTGGTTTCCTATGTCCTTTCTTGCAATGGGTCAGAAGAATCTCATTCAGTTCACTTGAATGAACTGTACAATTTTTAGAGACCTTATATCATTGAAAACTTTCAACGGCATCTTTATTATTGTCTGAAATGATCATAGGCATAAATTATTTCATAGGCTAATTTTGCTGGAACAACTAATCTTTAAAAATTAACCTTAATGTTTTCAAATTTCATATAATATTAAATGTGCTGGACTATCTGTACATATTTGCACAGTAACAGACTTCTATATCGTTTTGTAAAAGGAATAATTTCTGTAAAACTGCATTTATATTTGAAAATATATATAATACCTACTCATTTTAAAAAGAGGCTACAAAGTTTACATTTACTTAATCCTAAGGGGCAGTAATAAAGTAGTAATAAAACGCTCATCAAAAAAATTTAATTGATTTAAGCACTAAAGAATGAATGATTATTACATTTTAAAAAAATTATATAAATAATGTATGCGTAGTCTAAAAAATGAAGCTTAAAAACTCTTTTACCTGCTAAATTAATCTTTTATGCTTCAGGTATTCATTTTAATTAAAATTAACGTACATTCGTACTAGTACAGGCACAAGCGCAAGACGCTGGGACACCAGAAATTCATCATTTTTCTTACAGCTATAGTTTTGCCGTACTAATTGTGCAGCTGTGCCCAAATTTTGATGGACAACATTTCGGTGGATAAATCCGAAAGTGTCCTATCCTTCTTCCCCTACACACCAAACCACTTGAAAGGGCCTTCATCTTTCCACTATTATAAATGCCTTCATGCTTCGATGACACTTACAAATATCCATCTCTGCTCTGGGATTAAACGGAAACCTAGCCATACGGTAGATAGCATCGCTAGCTACTATACCGATCACGGCACAGTGTCGTTAATTTCAAAATACTTACTAAATTTACAGAAGCATAAAGAATCAGAAGTTTCGGGACTAAAATAAAAAAAATGCATCTGAGATTCAACTTGCTTCATTTTTTTTCAAAACGTCCGGACACTTGCTCGAAAGCACCCAACAGAAATGACCGAACACATTAAACACTTCTGATATCCAAGATTCCACAAACCAGAGAATGGTGTATTGAATTCATCACAGAGGATAAACCACGTGCGAAGAGGGGTAAGTTCCACTCATACAGCCCAGCCTTGTGGGGAAGTCTCAGCCACGTCCTAGGTTTCGGACTAGCATTTGGCTTTTTTTAATGAAGATATTCATGTAGAAATGGTTGTTTTAGATATATCAAATCTTGCTAGCTTAACTTTAAATCACCTGTAGCTGAATATTCCCTTTTGCACATGAGCAGACTTTTCTGATGTTAACGCTTCCATTGACCGACCTTCACGAGAATCATGTACAAAATCTAGGTCCATTGGAAATTCTTTTACCCATTTCTTCACTGTAAATTAAAAAGGTTACTAATCAGCATATGCATGATCTAGGTTTTTTATATATGACTGGTATTAAGTTCTTCTTTTACCAAAATTTTAATCACAAAATCAGTCAATTTTTAGCATTTCAGAAGAAACTAGCACATCAGTCATTCAGTGAACAATCAGAAAACAATATATACGATTTTTGTAAAGAAACTTTCAGATTTCTTGATTTAATATTTCTACTACATTTTGTTTACAGAAGGAGAATTTTGTCAAACAGTTTTTAATATGTAAATTTGGAAACTTTTGAATCTGTCTCATTATGTAGATTACCATTCTACAATTAATTGGATTTTCCTTAAATTTTGTCGAAATTAATAAAAATTTAATTTCTTTAGAAAATATTCTGTGATAATTGCACCTGTTAGTGGTATCCTAAACTGGTATGCAAAAATCAAGCAAAAAGTTGAACCTTTAACGTAGCAATGGAGAAGAGTGGCATAAAAATCTAATTACGAGAGCGATTCCAAACTCGTTTCCTTTCGTGTACTCTTTAAAGATATTTTTATTTATAGACAGCCCTAAATTAGTACTTAGGAGCCTATGGCGTCTCTTCCAGGATTCTCTCAATATATATCTTGCAGTGATATAATTTTAATGCAATTAAATTAATAAATTGCAATAAAGAAATTCTGAACAATATAATTACTCTTTCTTAGATTATGATAATTTTGAGGGTACTTTAAAGAAATCTTCAGTGGAAGATTTTGAAATTCAACTGTCATTCTGAATTTCTCTGTACGAATAATGTTTGAAAAATGCTTGGAGGCTTATAAGTGGCTTAATATGCTCTCTTTCATTTTTTTTAAACTGAAATACATTTTTCTGATAAAAATTTTAAAGAGTCTCGTATATTTCAATTTGCTTTTGTCAATACATGATTCACAAGTAGGTTTTTGAGCATGAAATAAGTTTCTGAGGTACAACAAATCATTTAATCCATTCGTGATTGTGAAATTTCAAGCCTAATTGAAATGAGTGGTCTCCTAAAACTTTCTTGGTCAGATGGCAAATCAGATTATTATTCACAAGTAGTTTCTGTTCTATGAAAAGATCTAGTTTTAACAAGTTATCCTTATTTTTACCCAAACATTATCTGAATAATTTAAATCTAACAGCATCAATGTAAACACCGGGGGCTGCTTTCGGGGACTCCCACCCCTATTCCTCTAGCATCAACCATTCAAGAGGACTTTCGGCTTGCCATGTATTTTAGAGCTTCTTTGCCGTACATACACTATACATTTATAATCATCCATGACCTCTTCGGGATTCAAACCCGGTCGCATTGGTATGACTCTAACAATTACGCCGTCTGTGCGGCTTAAGTTCTGGGACAGTAGTGAGACATCTGCAAATACGTAGAAGGATTTACTGTGACCAGAACATACAAGGGAGATGAGCACAGCACGCAGAGATTTACAAAAGGCTGTTACATAGTGCACATTACCTTCTATGATGTTGAGCTGCTGCTCCAGCATGATATCTATAACTAATATTTCCTTAGACAATGTATGGGTATCTCTAAAATGTTCGAGATATTGAGAAGTTGAAAGAGTACTGTAGTGTGGCTAGCTTGGCAGAGAAGCAGGCGGGGGAAGATCAGTGAGCAGACAGTGAATATAATTCCAGTGCACTATTGGATGCCCGATATCGCGGTTTATCGGATCTAGAATTCAGTCTGTTGTTGTTGTTTCAAATCCCCTTGGGACAGGAAAGCCTACACAAAGTCCAAGAGACCTTGCCGCACAAGCAAATCGCAGATGTCGTCCTGCTCAGCCGACAGTTGTCTTAGGGAGGCGCCTATACAATCCAGTAGGTGAGCGGGAGAGGCAGGGAGGGAACAGTCACACGAGGGGAAGGTCTTTTCTCCCTCTCTGCATTTCATGCATCGAAGATGCCCACTTCTGAATCTGGCCATGGCTGTTTGGATAGGCCTAGATCTTTTACTCAGAAGTGACAGCCTGGTTGTTCAGCGAGATACCACTGGTGAACAGAAGAAATTTTACATGCCTTGTTAGTTTTATGTACGTAATAGGCATGAATTTTGGTTGGGTTTAAATCAGTGGAAGTAGGTGTAGGGAGATCACAACCTTTTTTTGCCAGATCGTCAGCTGTTTCGTTACCATACACCCCAACATGGGACGGTACCCACTGGAGATATATTGATTTACGCTGTTCAAGCTCGAAAAGTTTAGATACAATATCCTGACCGGTCTTAACCATGATCTTAGACCAGTTTTTAAGGTATTAAATGGAGCTTCTGCTGTCTGTCAGAATCCATATAATTCCACTACTTGAACAGAGAGCATAATCAAGTGCTTTGCTAATGGCGATAAGTTCCAGTCTAAAGACGGAGCAATGATCAGAGTTTCTGATGCTGCATCTGATATCTCCTTCAGGGATGTTACAGTAAATGCCACTGCCTACTCTACCCTTATCTGATATGCTTCCATCTGTATATATCACAAGGGCCTGGGCTGGAATATCATTAAGGATTTCAAGAGCCATTTGCCTGAGGTGTTCCGGGTGATGGTTGCCATTGACAATTTTAGTCGACGATTCCTCACGGATGGTAACATGATTAAAAGAAGTATCTGGAGCAAAACGGCTAAACGGTATAGATGTTTCAACAGCAGATCATGACGACTTCAGCCTACTGGTAGTTTTTGTTCTTCGTCAAATGCGGCTGATGTCACTGATGCTTTCCCATTGAAGATGGCTTTTCCTGTGGTGTCAGGAATATAAGAAATGGGAAATTTGTCAATGGACTCAAATTCTTTTAATAGATGATGAGCGACGCTAGAGAATCCAGGTATCTTATCATCTGGAACAGAAGGGAAAGATTCAGTCACTACTTCAGCATCGTCAGAAGACTACGGTTAATAGGTGCAGAAGTTCTTGTTTAGAGATGCATAAAGCTTGGCGGCTACACGGAGTTCTGAATTATGGTCAAAGATTTTCCGTCAACCTATGACCTTTAATATACCGAGGTTCTACTTCTTTATGTGTGTCTTCCTAAAGTGCTATGATTCCCTATTCCTCTCCATGGACGACAAAGCTATCATGAGAGTGATATTTTTTCATTTTCATAGAGCAGCTGAAAATGAAGACACTATGGAATTTCTGAAATGATCCACGCACTTAAAATGCAATTGCTCACGATTGAGACAGTCTCGAGACAAATATAGCAGTATGTTGCCAGCTACTAGAAACGATTTCTCAAATGTAATCGACATTGGAAAAAAATGGATCATAATGCATCAAGAAGTTATGACGTCCATCTACTGAGGAGGAAAGGAAAATACACATCCTGTATCGCTGTCAGAAATGATTGATTGTGCCTTTTTTTCCTGCCGCGTGGCACATGTTTATTCATGACTTCTGACTTATTTTGCTCGGAACATACTTTTCAGGATATGCCTTTTGTATTCGTTTTGATTCGTTTCTCCATTAATATTTCTTCAGCTTTCCGATGGTCTTACACTTCGTTATGTTTTGTAAAAATATGAAACGTTGCTGTGTGACACTGTATGGAAAAACCTTAGTTCTAAATGTTTGCACAATAATGCAAGTGTTATATTCTTTAGTACTTAATTTTATATTCTAATCGGTATTCTTATTAATATCATAACTAGTACCCTAAGTTGTTATCGCAAATTCCCAACTTTTGGCCACACTAAAATAATTAGCTAAATTTTGAATTGAGCAAAGCGCTTGTAGAAAGTAAGTTCACGTTCATTAGAAACAGTTGAATGAAAAAACAATGTAAACTTGAAAAAATATCTTGCAGCTTCATCGTGTTTTAAGATTCGATCTTTAGCAGTTATTTTGACACAGATATAATGATTATAAATAAAGGAGACATTCGAGGTCTTTTTCCCTCAATAATAGATGCTGTAATGTTATTTGAGAAGTTTTACTCCATTTGAAACATTAAAAATAGACGTACACAGAAACCAAAACTGCAGAATTAAAGTAGCGAGACATCACTGAATAAGGCTGATATGAAACACGCATTTCGAAATAAGGATTACTGTCTTCGTAGAAAAGCGGAGAGGAACGCAATTAAAAGTGATCTGAAACTGCCCAAGCAGAAAAGCATTTTCCACCTCCATGCACAAGGTAATAACAAGCGACGCGAAATGCTATATACTTAGTTTCTTATTAAATTTTAAGTTCCTAATGGCCGTACGGAAAAATTTGGAAAACGCATTATATTCTCTAGACTTGTTTTTAGGAGATAAAAGTATAAGAGTAAAGCAAGTTTCCTATAGTTTTTAGGCGTTCTTGCATAGTTAATAAGAAGTTGAGTAGAACCGTTTTGAACATCTGAGACAACTTTCGTGAACTGAGTGACAGTTTAAAATCTTAACGGCACACGCAGAAGAGGTTAGCGTTTGTGTGCGAGCATTTGAAAGCCTTTTGTGTTCTTAAGAAAAATGAGGATTATATTTTGATATGAAGCCCTAAAGTTGATTTGAAAGTAAAAAATATAATGCAGTCTGGATACCTATGATTTTAGTTTATAAACTAAAAGGAAAGGCTGCCGATAAACGTTAAAAAACAAAGAATATAATAAATCAAAAAATGCAAATAATGCAGATGCTTTTGTATGGTCTTGAATAAACTTATCTACAGAAACTACCAAATCATAAAACTAAATCTTTACCACTGAATAAAACTAAAACTCGAATCAGAAAAACTTCAATTTTAAAAGTCCTGGCGGTCGTTTCTACATTTCATTTTTGAACATAAAATGGCATGATATTTTAAGTTCCATTCATTTTATAATTTCAAATTCAACATCGTTTGACAAATTTTGACCTATAATTAACAGTTAAGTTATTACCGACCGTTTAAGATGTATTTAGTTAAGTATTGTTTTACGAGCATTATATACAGACGTATCTACATAAAACGATAAATTACAGAGCATTCCTTGAGTCGACAGTGAAACTTTTCTATGACCCTAGCATCTAATGCAGCCCTAGTAGAAAAGATCTGTGCACATTTTATTTTCAACTCGAGTTAGAATCCTGGCGAACAGGTTTGATTGCACGGGAAGTTTAGCAATTTTCATCTTATACTATCTTATTGGGTGAACATATGTCAGTTTCTTTTACAAGCCATCCACGAGTACATCCTTAATTTTAGGAAGACAGCCCTCAAACATTTCTCCTCAATCAGCCAATAATAAGCCTCGCATGTACAAATGAAAAGAAAAACCTGGCATAGAACAGCTTTCGATTACTCAGGATTCGCTACATATCGGACTAAAATAAATTCTAACAAAAATGTAAACAAAATTATTTTCTAATGAACAAATAATTTCCTTTATACAGTATAATTTCTATTTTATTTTTGTGCTGTTTTAAACATATATTCTTTAGTACGCAAAACATGAGAAACGTTTCTAATTTTGGCTGTAATTAAGAAAAATTCATCTTGGAGAAGTAACATTCATACTACAGAGCCAAAATGTAATACTTAAAAGATACGAAAGCATAATAGCAAAAAATAGCATGAAGAGAACACAAACTGTTCGGAAAGAATAGAAAAAGGTGTTATTGACAAAATCGCATTAGTATAATAAAGTCTGCTCAAAAGGGAGAACAAAGAAACTTAGTAAGTGATATGACCTCTCCTAACTGCAGTGGTTGCGTTGTAATATCTGTCGAAATTCAACACCAGATTCTAACAGTTCTTGGGGAAAGAATTTCATATTCTTCAGGGAGTATCTGTGGCGGTTGTTTGGTGTTCTCCGGAGTGTAAGATCGTGAAGCCAGGTGTCTCTCTAGTGTATTCCACATGTTGTATCATATTTTTAATTATAACTGGACCTCAAAATATTATTTGGTTGAATTTTTAATCGGAAGAATTGGTTTCTAATCTTTCACATATAGTTGTAAAAACAAATAATAAATTTAATACTCTCTTGAAGTTTAAGCAAAGAACGTGATAGAACATTCTGGAAGGAAGTAGAATTATAAAAATTATCTTTAAGGTTTTCTTTTTTTGGGGGATGGGAGAATGCGTGATCCCCATCTAATGAATACACAGCCTTCGAGAACGGGGAGTTGATCGCCTTTTAAGGGAGACGAACTGGTACCTTGCCGTAAAAGAGTGGTTCTGAATAGAGCGCACTGCCTCAATGGCCAAACTCGGCGACAAATAAATTCCTCTGGTCCGGTTGCTAAGAGGAAGAAGGAAGGGAGAGAGAGAAGGTGACACGATTAGCACGAGCGCACGATTCGCAAGGGAGACGGAGAAATCGCAAGGTAGAGAGAGAATGAAACCTAGGATCTGAACGCTTTTTGTGAGCACCATTTGGCTGAGAGGAAGGACAGTGCTAGCCAGTCGCCGGAAGCAGCACCCATTTCGACGCGCTAGCTGAGGAGAAACAACGATGACGAAGACATATATATGACGGAGACTTTCTATCGAAACAGATCAGTAGCAAAATGGGTGTTCTGTTCGCTTTAATAAAGACTCGGCAAGTTGAACCACGAAAACCACCCATGCCTCTCTGATGGTGAGACAAAAACTTCTTATCCAAATCAATTCATAACAAAATTAGTGTTCTGTTCATCCTAAATACAGACTATCATAGAAACAAGAACGGTCATATAACTGGGGCCCCTGCTTCAAGGTATGTGAATTTTTGCCAATATTTTTTCATACCTATATGTGAAACTTATGTTACTCCTGTTTTAAAATAATTTTGCTTCGCTGAATAGCTATTAATATAATTTTTCCTTCTAAAATGAGAAAATAAATGTGTGTGAAAAAATAATTAAATGTGGTATTTAATTCGAAGTTCTACTGCCTGGTTTCAAGAAATTTTGCATTAAAAATTCTCTCTTTTTTACTGGGATAGACAAATCTAACCACTATACGAAGCAATCAATTATTAATCATTATTTAGTTTAACTAAAATGAATTACAACTTTTAATCTAAAACAGCAGCTAAAAGTTCTATATAACAAGTTGGTGCTGTAGAATGCTGCCATATATTTTATGTTATGCCGTATATGTAATGTTAGTGCCGTATAATGTTTGAAAAATGCTTGGAGGGTTATGAGTGGCTTAATATGCTCTCTTTCATTTCTTTTGTAAGCTGAAATGCATTTTTCTGACAAACATTTTAAAGACTCTCGTATATTTCAATTTGATTTTTTCAATACATGATTCACAAGTAGGTTTTTGAGCATGAAATGAGTTTCTGAGGCATAACAAATTATTTAATCCATTCGTGATTGTGAAATTTCAAATTGAAATGAGTGGTCTCATAAAACGTTCTTGGTCAGATGGCAAATCAGATTATTATTCCCAAGTAGTTTCTGTTGTATGCAAAGATCTAGTTTTAATAATTTATCCTTTTTTTTATCCAAACATTATCTGAATAATTTAAGACTAACAGCATGAATGTAAACACCGGCGGCTGGTCCGGGGAACTCCCACTCCTATTCCTCTAGCATCAACCATTCAAGAGAACTTTCGGCTTGCCATGTATTTTAGAGCTTCCTTGCCGTACATACACTATACATTTATAGTCAGCCATGATTTCTTCGGGATTCAAACCCGGTCCCACTGGTGTGACTCTAACAATTACGCCGTAAAATTCCTATATAACAAGTTGGTGCCGCAGTTCTTATATAGCATACACATGTTCAGCAGTATTTAAATCAGGAAAGCATCCTGGCCAATCCATTCAGCTGATATCTTCTTTTTCCAGAAGCTCCTCAATAACATGACTTCTGTGTGGTCATGCATTTTCATACATAAAAAAAAAGTTGAGACCAATGGTACCACAGAAAAAGAGCACGTGGGGTAGGATAATTTCAAAGCAGAAATGATTTTCAATAAATGAACCTCAGTCGAAAATGTGGAGCTCCGTTCGTCCGTTAATCATAATACCTTACCGGATAAGCACAC
>KK120918.1:0-10928 GCA_000611955.2 Stegodyphus mimosarum | reverse complement strand
ATGTCTCTTTCCCTGATGTTAGTGGAATAAAAACTTGTCTCTACCTCTCTTCATATCAACTGGCAGCGAGAATCGTTTGACAAACTGAAACGGCACTCATGGGTAAAGAGGACGTGACTGCAATGAAGAGGCGTCCAAGCTTTCTCTTCTGTACGCAACTGTAAATGGTGCTGCCAGTGGTGTGCAGCGTTCAGGACGGCGGAGGAATAGGCCATCTTTATTAAATCCTCTGACCGCAATAAACAGGAACACCTCTCATCCAGCTACAGAGCGCAATTGCAGAGCAATGTGGCCGGCAGTCTGATTAAGATCTCTTTTCCTGAAGGGCTATATATCAATCACCAGTCACCATTTTGTTTGCTGGCTGCCCACCATTAACTTTCTTACAGCTTTACTTGTCATTTCAAAGGCTTTCCAAGCTCGTGAAACAAACCTTTTATCATTAAAAACCCTTGGACGACAGACGTCAAACTACGTTCCTCTTCAAGCTTGCGAATCATACTGAACATACAATCTCGCTTTGACTTTCAAAAGAGTGCCTTGAGCTGCGTCTTCCTTTCTTCTTTTACTAGTGAAAGAATTGAAGTGTTTCTTTTATTCTTTTAGTTCTTGTTCCTTTCTTCGCCTTGCATTGAGCGAACTGACTTCTCGTGTGCGCTGTCCTACCCTCTAACATTATTGGGCTGATATCTGTATATCCATCACTTTTCTACTGAAATGGCTCTTCACTGTACTGATCTCAAAAAGCCCTTTCAAACAATGGCTATGTGTTTAAATATGAATTTGTAGCTTAGGTTTTACACATTAGTGCATTTTTTTCTTTCTGTTTCCTGTTATATATGCTCATTGCTCCACGATATCTCACGGTTACCACATCTTCACAGCAGAGTCTCACTCTTTTGAGTAGCATACACGAACTTGAGTCTCCAATTAGACCTAAGTGAATTACCTCTATGTCTGCACAGTCACATAGAAACGTACAAAGGATGTAAAAGGCCTTTTATCCAGAACTTAGTAACTGAACAGAAGGCAGTTCTTGGGCTTACAAAGCCAACCAATATTTCTGGCGTAACTCAAAAATAAGAAATTCAAATTTAACCCAAAGCTAAGTCGCTAAAGTAGCCAAAGCCTATTCAGAAATAGTTAACGCACAAGTTGGTTCAAACCTACACAAGCGTGACAGGTACTATTGGCAAGAACAACGCAATGACGAAGAGGGACTGCTATCATAGAAATGCAACTAATAATGTGATCTTCAGCTGGTGGAACAACTTCTGTATAAAAAATCTAAGACTTTCTTTTATCTCTTTCTACTGCATTTAACCCATATTTCACCATCGTCCTAAAAATAGGACAACACACATAAATGGTCTTTGTATAAAATCTTTGAAATAATTTAATTCAAATTAAAGAGGATTTATTATTTAAGAGTCATATAACTATCCATTTGTCTTTATCGCAAGTTAGAATTAATTTAGATATTTTTTATAATCTTTTTAAATGGGAATTTTCGCAGGTCTTTTTGCTCATGTTTTCAATATACAAGTTTTTTAAAGTTTTCAGCTCCAGGAAAAACATACATATAAGTTTATTGAGGGAACATTCTATAATTTTGTATCAGTAAAAAAAATACATTGTCAAAGCAGTTTACCTAAAAGATGAATTTTCCTTGCATTTTTAACTGTCCTAAAAATAGGACGACGGTAAAATCCACTACTACATAATACGCATTAGTTTGTAATGGAGATAATCCTTCCTTTCTCTATTGTATTCCAAAGGCAGTTTAGTCTAGCTGGCAGGTGCACGTCACATAACAGACAAATGCTTCACACACCAGTCTGCAGAACAAGGGTTGAGTGAATGTTTCAAACACTGACTCATGAAGTCAGTATGTATTCTGAAATTCATCGAAGTAGACTAAATTTCTCTCGTAATTTTTCATCTTCTGGAAAATAACTTTGATGTTAGTAATATGTCGCAACTTCTCAGGAAGCCTTGGATTTTTTGTGGTCTTTAGATGACAGTGATTCAGTGGACACAGACAATGAGTTAGTGATTTTACCTCCGGATCCGGACGCTCTGAGTGATACAGAAGAGATTGATGATACATCTACGACAAAGGTGGAAGAAATAATGTGTGATGAAGTAAGTCTTAAAGAGGTTGCGGGTACTATTAAAATTTTAGTTTCAAATAGCAATGAAGAACATGATGTAAATCCCAAATGGGTAAAATGCGAACCCAAATTCGAACGCATTCCGAAGGCTTTTCCTCGTGAGATAATTCAAGCCGTTATTGTTGCTGGTAAATCTCCTATTGAACCTTTTGAACTAATCTCTTGGAAATTGATTGAGTTGACGGTTGGAGAATGAATTAAATATTCCAGACAAAAGAATAATCATGTTTTTGAAATAAGCATCGATGAAATGAAACAATTTATAGCAATTCTCTTCTACAGTGGTTATCATATTTTACATCAAGAAAAGATGTACTGGGAAAATGCACCTGACACTGGAACTTTAATTGTAAGCAAAGCAATGTCAAGGAACAGATATTACGAAATAAAAAAGTATCTTCATTTTAATTATAACTTGCAACTTGACTTGAGTGATCGGTATTTCAAAGTGAGGCCATTTTATGACCTGCTAAACAGAGCTCGTCAACAATTCGGAGTATTTTCTGAATTTTTAAGTATTGACGAAAGAATGGTCAGGTACTTTGGAAAGCACGGGTGTAAGATGTATATAAAAGGGAAGCCAGTAAAATTCGGTTATAAATTATGGATGCTAACTTCCTACAATGGATTCCCGTATCACTTTTAACCTTACCCAGGCGTAAAGAAAATTAAATGGAATATGCAGTCATCGAGAACATGCCATTAAAAGCAGCAACATCTAAAATCCAAACCATGAAAACTCCAAATGCGCAGAAGAATAAAAATCCGAAGACAAAAAAGAAGAAACCAACTAAGCAAATCGTGAATGAACATTATCTCATACAGTTGTCCAGAATTTGCTATCAATAATTACAGATCCTACGATACATAAGATTTATATGGATAATTTCTTTACTTCTCATGAATTATTATCCGTTCTTGCAGAGGTATTGTTAGAGAACAAAGAATGTCTAAATGCCCACTTATAAACTCTAAATCAATGTCGAAAATGGAACGCGGCTCTTCAGATAGCATTTTCGATTGAAAAAATAAAGTTGCAGCTGTTCGATGGAATGACAATCGCGTTGTTTCCGTAATGTCCAATTTTGAAGAAACAAAAAGTGTATCAACCGTAGAAAGAAGAGTAAATAGTGGCAGAAAACAACTAAAGATACCAATGTGCATTACATCCTGCAATAAATATAAAAACGTAGTTGACCTATTTGACAACCATGCAGCAGCTTATTTTACTTCAATTCAAGGAAAGAAATGGTACTGGCCTTTATTTGTTAATGCATTCGAAACAGCATTTATTGCTTCATGGAAGTTCAATCAGTTATTTAATGATGATGGTCTGAGCTTAATTGATTTTCGAAGACACATAACAGTTACCTATTTGGCACCTTCTGCTCCAAAAAAATATCTTGCAGAAAACTGGGGGTTCAACAGGTTAATGAAGATTTTCTAAAGCTTCAAACATGTTTTTGTGAAAAATTCAGAAAACAGACAAAGGAGATGCCAGCTAAAAACCTGGGGAGCAAAACCAACAACTATCTGTAAAAAATGCATCGTTGGACTATGCTTAAGGTGCTTTCTCCCATTCCACCTAAGTAAGAATGATCAGCAGTGTATTATAACATTGTCCTATTTTTAGGACAGGCTGTATTCATCAAACTAATAAAAAATTGGTAAGTTTTTTAATTTTATATGTATACATAGAGAAACACATGCTTAAGAATTTATAAAAATGTATTAATTTTTTCAATGCTTGGTATGATACGGGTTAAATATGAACAAACTGAATAATTTCAGTTAATTCGTAATAATTATAGTAATAATAATTCATAATTAATAATCGTTCATAATTTCAGCATTAGTAAAGCTGCGTAACATACAATAACTGGTTGAAATAACACACCGAATAACGATTATTAGAAGCGCAATTTTGCACTTAAGGTAGCGAAAGAATACTGTATTTAAACCATCGAAATTAGTCCTGCAAAATTGACAAACACGACGTTAATTCTTGTTGTTTAGCTTCTTCAATAATTCAATAACTGGTTAGATAAAACAAATAAATACTTTACAACATTTAAGACTTATTATTTTAAGACACATTTTCACAAGCCATAAAACCATAACAGAAGAAAACGCATTTATTTTAACGGTTGGCTTGGAAGAGTTGTACTACCAGAAATGTTATTTATATAACATTCTATATATCGAAAACATAGGAGTATCGTCACATGAATTAACAGTAAGCTGTTCATAAGCCGTGTTAAAACATACCATACTACATTTATAAAATGATTTTGTTGCTCTGAAATTCTTTTTTTCTGAATTGTCCAATAACATGTGGAGATTGGGCACCAACGTCAGTTAGATTTTTGTTAGATTTTAGCCAAATTTCAGTTAGATTTTTGTTATATTCCGTCAACGGAAAGGAATGCATCAAATTGGACGCCGATAAATTAAATAAAGAATCCTAAAATAAATAACCGGTTATAAAGAACGAAGGACAATTTAGATATCGACGACTAAGTTTGGTTGCCTACATATGAATTAACATTTGAAAAGGTATAAAAAATTATTAGACTTCTCAAATCGTTGGCAGGGTATCAAATGCTGTTTCTAATGGTGTACGTAGCCTTACAATTTTCCAAACGATAAGCAATGTAATTCTTTACTACAAAGAAACATCGGAAAAGAAAATAAAGTTTTTCAAAATTATTTTTAACTAAGACATAAGAATTTATTTAGCTCGTCTTATTTATCAGAAAACAAGGAGAAAATTATAGAACCAATTAAAATATTTAGTATGTATTTAGCTCCTCAAACCTGTCCGATTTCAAACATTTCCGAATATCGGCAGAACCGATTGAACTGTAATTTTGTTTCACACTTTGCATTATTACATAAACGTCTTGACAGAAATACGTGGAGCATCACTCGTACTTTGCAGTCCCGCGAGAAAAGTCTTTCCTTACTCAAAAAAAAAAAAAACGCTTGACTCTCAAATCTTAATCATAACATTTGCAAAATATATTAAACATGCATAAAAAATATGAGAGATTTATCTATGTTATTAATCAGAAAGCCTATGTTATTAATCAGACAGCCTAAGCTTAAAGAGTAAATAATATCACTTCCTCCAAAATGGCTATTTCAAACAATGCGTTAGCAGCTAAATAGCTCTGTAAATCCTTACTGTATAAAACGATCTTCTATTGCCGTCTAATTTTGGTAAATAAAAACTTAAAATACAAGGGCATTAAAGCAGTTCTTACTTCTTACTGAAAATTTATATCCTATTGAGCAGTTTTATTTACGGGACTTTAAAGTCTCGTAGGGAAATAAAGGGTTAAATGTGTCCAAACAATTAACGACGTTTATTAACAGAAAAAGAGTTCACGTATAAACGAGCAGAGGCATTTCCGAGCTATAACAAAGAACAAACCTTTTTTACCTTGTAGTGTTTAGTAACATTGGTAACTTTTCGTCAACGCATTGTAAAATTTATTTATATTTTTGTATAGATCCTTGATTTTAAAGTGTGTTCCAATCATTTAGGCAATCATGAAGAAACGAATGTTCTTAAAAGAAAAAAAGATTATTTTGAAATACGATTAGAAAACCATTGGATTTAGGTAGGCTTTTGGAGAATTTCAGAGTTTTGGAACAAATCCTCGAATGGCTAGAATATTAACTAAAACATAAGGAGTTTTATGGATTTTAAAAATTGCAGGAAACGTAGTTCGTTGAAGCATGGCATGTTTTGAGCAGTTTTAGCATTAAGGAAAACGTAAGTCAGGTTTTTCGACCAGCAGTAGTATGTAGCGGTTGATATACAAATTTCTTTCTCCGTACATACGCTTCGAGGTTTTTGAGACGAAATATTAAGGCTTACTTTGTTTGACAAACTTTATATTAATCCATAATAAAAGGCCCTAGATACGGCAAAAAATCGTATCTGGGATAAGTTCTTGAACTCCAGGACTAAGTATTTTATGAATAGCAGAGAATGTTTAAGTCAAATATTTGTAAAGTATTTGTGATATTGTGATGAGATGAAAATATTTTAACCATTTGCTCAATTACTAAAAATACAGAACCTCTATCGATTACAACCTTCCGTAAATAATAGAGTTATTTTTCAAAAGCTACATAGGGAAATAAACTTTAAAATGCACGAAAAAAGAGTAGAAAAGAAATAATTTTTTGCTTAACCAAATGATAGAATTTGGGTAGACAGTCTAAGCAAATATAACGTAGGGAACAATGGTGAAATACGATTCATTGCTTATTAGAAAGTTGAGGAATATAATTCAATTAAACGTCTCAAGGTCAAAATGAAACATGGAAATCATTATCTATTCAATTCCGCGACTAACGGAACAATAATTTAGTTTGGTCTCTCACCCCGTAAAGCTCGGAGACTGCAACTTATCAGGAACCGGACACATAAATTTCTTATCTTTGAATGATTCTTCGCAAATATAATGAAACAACATTCATTATTGAAAAAAATGTAAACTCTTACTAGCTTTCCGAGTGCAATTCCGTGCATAAAGTTTTATCTGTATAAATAAAGAAATAAAGAACAGTGTTCGTGTGCTTTTTTTTTAGACAAATCCAGTTTTATTCCGATATTAATGAAATTTGGCACAGCTCACCTTCGAAACAAGAGAAAGTTCACTGTCTGCACAAGATTTTGCAAACACCACTCCATGATTTCCGCACCCTTTTATACGTATACATCTTACGGTAACGTAACCAACTTTTAATTAGAAACTCAGAAAGCTTTGTGTCGCCTCTCTGTAAAGCTTAATTTATTAAATTTTGAATTAAATTAGGAAACTAGGCGACATAAAAAAAAGAAATGTGTTGCCACTCAGCAAAATGCAATATATGTATTTGTCTTTCCAATTTAATAAACACACTCAAGAATTTAAGAAAAATGTAATTGCCACTGCGCAAATTAAAATATTTTTTAAGTGTATTTTCGTTAACCAAAGTGAAAGATATTCAATTTTTCTTTCGAATTTATTCTGTTTTTAATCAAAAACCTAAGCGATCTAAGAGCAATGACCGCAAACTCATTTCAGTTATTATTAAATACTAGCTGGAAACTTGAAATTATACTATCTGATACACTAAAATTATCTAGGCATATTATGAAGAGTGTCCGTTTTTTGTCTGCGTCATTCATAAAAATGTACACATTTATACTGATCCCAAAGAAATTTTGCATTCTTAACATACAAAACAAGAGGAAGGTTACTGTTTACATAAGATTTCAGAAAACACCTCACGGAATGCACACTCAAGGCGTACAGGTTAAAACATTTATAAGGTATTTCTCCCGCCTTCTAAGCATGCCTTCCTGGTGTAATGGTTAAGCACACTCGGCGCGTATTCGAGAGGTCCGTGGTTCGAGTTCCAGCAAGGGCATTGCTCATTTTTCATCTCTCCTGTTTCGAATTAACCTTATGTCTCTACAGTGGCGCCCGAACTGCAGAAAAAGGTGGTGGATGATGATTCTCCACCACCAGGATCTGGTAATTGTGTCCTCTAATTCCCAGTCACCCTTCAAAAGAAGGCGTATATAAGGTATTTCTCCCGCCTTCGTGGTGTAGTGGTCAGCACGCTCGGCGCGTATTTGAGAGGTCCGTGTTTCAAGTCCCGGCGAGGGCATTGCTCCTTTTTCATCTCTCTTGCTTCAAAATGAATGCTAATGCCTCTGTACGTTGACTTCATGCACATCTTAGGGTCATGTAGCCTTTGCTGCAGTCTCGCTGTCAAGTGGCAGATATACATGTTAAACAATTTTTTATACATCAATTTTCACAAAAAAAATTAATGAATAAATTTCTATGAAGTTTCAATTTTGAAATCATATTCCGATCTTAGGTTCACGTCACTGTTATTGCGCTCCTGCGATCAGTTTTTACTAAAACTGTTAGATGACGTAGCGTTCGTTTACTCTTTAGAAGTGTACACAGCATTTTAGAATAGCGTAGTGCTCATTCTATCAATTTTCCCAAATTTTTAAAAATGGTGAAGAAATCGTCCAAAATGGATGGTGATTTTCCAAAAGCACTGAAAGAGACATAGCCGATAAGAAAGCAAGCATAATCAATCCTTACCAAAATCGTTTCACGAAGCCACATTATTTCAATACTGCTCTACAGTCTTACTCCTGCTTGGTAAAATTTTACACAATTGACTTTGTATCAAAATAGGGGGGAAAATCCTCGTCTACGTTAACTTTCGAAAAGAATAATACGTCTTGTTTCTAAGTGAAACCTCTACACTCTGCGTAAAGCGATAATAATGTTGAATATTTCAGCTAGTAATATAATAAGCACTACAAATAGCTTGTTAAGTTTCGAAAGAATTTTATGTCTTACTTTATAATACCTATAGGTAGCGCTGTCTTCGCACATATGTTTCTAAAATGCGTATATGTATTCTTATTTTGTTTTGTTTTTATGGTAACATATATTAAAAACAGAGCCCATAATGTATTCCATGAAAATATAAACACGTAAAAATGTTACTAGTATATACAAAAGCCTAAATCGTATTTCTTTTGTGTTATTTATTCATCATTTGAAAGGTGAGGGGATTCCAGGTAACTATCAAAAAAGTATATAAAAATTCAAAGTAAGCTGTTTAATAATTATTAATTATTGAATTCTCCATCGAATATAGCTCTTTCAGATTTTTCAGAAATATTTTAGTATGATTGGTCTAGAAATGATATGTTATTAAAATTTTGGTTTTAGTGTAGAAAAAGGGTTCTCTTGGACTTGCGTCAAATGTCGGTGTTAATACCGGTTTTCTGGTAATCCAAAACGACTATGTTTCTCCAATGTTATGGCAACTATTTTCTTCTTACGCGACCTTTATTCGGATTGGATCTTCTTAAGATTAGTGAATGAGGTCTAAGCGATTTGCAATATATGTATCTCGTACTACAAATCACAGTTTTAAAATTTTTATCGTATTTTGAATTATTGGCATTTCAAATGCCGTTAATTGATCTTTGGGATTTCTTAGCTGGCTGGTTCGGAACTATCGCTGTCCCGTCACATCCACAAAAATAAATAAATAAATAAAAATAAAAAAACTCGACTGAGATAAATACTTGTTTATTTTTTGTTGTGGAGGATCCACTGAAAGAAACTTTCTAGGCGATTATATCCCGGCACTATTATCTAAACCAGTGGTGCGCAAACTAGGGGTCGCCAGAAGTTTTTTAGGGGTCGCCAAATTTTTATGAAATGCATTATGCCTGCATGCTGCATACCATACAGTGTACATATAAGGAGTGAAGCGCCGTCACTCACTGTTTAATATCAATTTCATGCTGTCCGCTCTTTCTTTGACCGTAATGCGTAATGTATGTAAAGTGTGAAGACGTAAGTTTTTCACTCCGATAGATAGCGCCCTCTTTGCGGTAATTCGCCAGTTTTACTGAAAAGCGCCTATTTGACTAGACGTTAACCGCAGGGAAAGGGCAAAAATTCGCTTCCGTGATCAGCCAATCAGATGGCGAGGTACGCGGTGTATTTGACAAAGAATATGTACTGTTAAGAAGGAAAACTTCGCAGAAGCAGAAGTGGCTCCCTTCCAACGAAAAGGGAAACAACTGCGTATGCGTGAAATATCTGTCGCCAAAAAGCGCCAAAGCTCGAAGCTGTATGTTGAAGTTGGTTTGGACCGAAGCGAACGTTCCGTTTTGCAAGGGATTAATCAAAGAATAGGTTCTTTGGTTTCAAGTAGCGATATGGACAATGGAAGTTCAACAGCCAGTGAAAGTGAAACTTCACCTAATATTTCATCATTTCCGAGTTTAAAATATCGAAGTCAAAGAACGATTCATCTTAACCCTTGTTCCTCAATTTCCTATACACGTCGCGGAGCGGGAAAATGTCGGCTGGGTACCAAAGAACCGGCACATCACAGAGGGGAAATTCTCGCCAACAGATTCCGTCGCCAAATCCCTTGGTGAATGTTCCCTTTTCTTTGTAGCGGCGTTGCAGACAAAGTGGTTTACATTACGTCTATGGAGCCTTTCCTTCTTTACATAGAGGTTCTTTGTATCTGATAGTCAGAGTAAAGACGTGAAGTGTTCGCATGAAGTTGTAGCATGTAGCAGTTGGCCTGCAAATATTTTAGTTTATCCTCGAGTTTTATCATGTGAGATTGTGTAATTATGATTTTTTATATTTTTATCGGGCTTTGCTACTCTTTGTTATCAGGTATGTACTATCATTAGAGAAAGATCTCTGTTAATTTTAGTGAATTTCTCGGAAAAAAAATGATAACATTTTATATATTATTTGTTTTAGTTTAAATAATTTAACCCCTATGTTCATAATGGATAAATGGGTAATACGTACACCAGGTACATCTTCAGCTAACAAACGAACAAATACTGATGAGGAGTCGCAAAATACTGAACTAAATGCCCGATCTAAAAAAATAAGAAAATACAATGAGGAATTTATTAAGCATGGTTTTACATTTTGCGTTGTTGATGATGAACAACGCCCGATGTTTGTCATTTGCAACGAAAAATTAGCAAATGAGAGCATGAAACCAGCTAAATTAAAAAGGCACCTGGAAACTAAACATAAAGAACTTTTAATAATATAAATAGTAATTAAACTTTTAATAATAAAATAAAATCTTTTAATAATATAGAATAAACATGCCGATTTTTTTCAAAGACGAGCTGAAAATCTGAAAATTCAAAGTGCACATTTA
>KK120917.1:60564-110137 GCA_000611955.2 Stegodyphus mimosarum | reverse complement strand
TCGATAGGAAAGTTCAAACTAAAAATAATTTGGTTAATTAAAATAATGAATGCTACAACTCTTGAATAGGATTTTTGGGAGATTTTTCAGGTTCATTGCGAGGTAGTGACGGAAAGTTTTCATCATCATTCGGTACTGGTAGATTTCTCTGAGTGTTGGTGTTTTTACATATATTTTGGGGGTATTTCCAACATCCGAGATAGGACGCAACGTGGGGTCCTCCTCCTAAAGAACACTTCTGGAAAGTTTTTTTTCTTTCTTACAGCTTGATGTTTCTTGACTTTCATCACATTTTAAACAGCGAGTTTTATGGTAGTAGTGCGATTTACTATGTTAGTCTTTGTCAGTTATGTCACTGCTTTGGTCCTGGCACTGGTTTAAATTGTTCAACGAATATAGCAAGTCCCTTGAGATGGGTTAAATTAAATATTTGTTTGCCTTTTTCATTTTGAGCTACCTCCACTAAGAATAGCGGGAAAGGTTAAATTTCGTCATCTATTTTTTTATTAATTTGATTTATTGATTTAACAGTTACATCTTCAATCAGGGCTTCTTCAATTTCAACAACTGGAGTGCGAATTGGGAGTTTTTTTTATTCCTGCACGAATAGGTTTATCTGGTGCTAGAGGGAAGGTATGGTAAGATAACCTAGCAGAGCAGTAACTTTACAATGGCCATCAGGAGTAAAAACTTTGATGTGGAGATCTTCACCTTTCAAATTTCCTTCAACATTTTCTTTTCAATGCTTACGTATATCATCTCTGATCGATGTCCAGTGATCGACGTTGGTGACAATTTTAGAAGGAGTTCTCCATGCCTTTTTTACACGGTGTAATAAAGTGATTATTGCGATTTTCATTAAAGCTAACTTCCATTTCATCTTTTATCAGATAGAACATTATGGGTATAATCAGGGTCTAAAGTTTCAGTTACAGTGTGTTTATGAGTTTTTCGAGAGTCAATCCATTCTCTTTCAGATTTTTTAACTGGTGCGGTTTTAGTGGTAGACTTTTTCTGATTGGTTAGTCTTGGCAACGTCCTGATTAGGGCACTGGATAAGTTTATTGCCAATACTTTGAGTTTTTGAGTTCGTACAGCTAAATCTTCAGATATGTGAGGATCATTGTTCCTAAAAGTATTTACAATATTTAAGAAAAGTCCATTCTTAATTTGACGGAGTTCCGCTAAATCAATAGAATCGAACTTAATTCCAAGTAACTCAAAATTTTGTCTAAGCATATCAATCCTAGCACTCAGATCCAAATCCTTTATCGTATCCATTATCAAAGAAAGCAAAAAGAAGAGAAAACAATGTTTATCTTAGCGAATAACCAAAGCTATGAAGCCTTGTCAACATTAGAAAACGTAATTCTTTGCATTATCAAATTTGTCGACAGCACGGTCTTCATGCGAGAATCACGTTTATTTGTTTAGTGTAATATAATATCATTTTTTCATTGGAAGCTTCTTTGGTGCAGATAATTAGAAGTACTCTACTTAGGGGTAGATTATGTGAGATGTGTCTGATAAGGAGGCCATAATGCCAAACCTTAAAAGCGCTTTTTCAGTATCCAAGAAGAGACTAGCTACTGCTTCATTTTTGTTCAAACGGTCACCCACAAATTCAACGATTCTAGTAATCTGCTGAGTTGCGGAGAATCCGCCTTTAAAGCCAAACTGATGATCATATATGATGTTTTTGCCTATGTAATGCCCATAGCCCTAGGATAAGGAAAGGCCTGGCGGGAGAAGAACAATTAGTCCGACGGGACGATCACTGATGAGCCCCAGGTAGTTTGTTCGACGAAAGTAACAAAAAACAAGGGAAAAAAAGGAACGAAAGAGGCAGTTAGGGAAAAGGGGACTTTTTACCCTGGATGCCGAAGGAGACGGTGAGAATTTTTTGGCTGGAGAACCGTTGCCATTTTTTTTAATTATGAGAGATTGTTTTGCTCATCCGGCGGGGACACTGCTGGACTTACCTATCCACGATTGAACCTATAATATATAATAATCAAGAATTGTTTTCTTATTAAGGTTTATTGTTAAACAAATAACAAAAAAGTGCCATCTATGCGTCGATCGACAGAATCATGTGTATAGGAAACGAACCCCACGCTACGGATAATACAATATTCCTTATGTGTATTTAGCGTAAAGTAAATTTCAGTGATATTTTGCTTACTGCAGGTGCTATTTACTGTTTTATTACTGTTTCATATCAAATGTAAAAATAATCTGAGTTAAAGTACCAAAATTGTTAAAAGGATTGTTGTAACATTTAACTGACAAATGCCATGATTTTTTTATCAACTCTAAAATATGCAAAAGCTCATAAAATCGATTGCAATGTATATATGGAATGTGTATTTAAATTATAGTACGTAAAAGAATTTTTAAGAATAACTGGTCGCATTTGTGTGTCTATTTTACAAGAATAAGTGGCTGTATTGGTATACTTATGTTATAGTAACTATCAGTGAAGTGTCGGGTTTTGTTGCGTTGTACACTATATTTGATATTTTATTATGGCACATTTAATGAAAGAGAAGAAGGCCGATCTTGTACTTCTGGCCAATGAGTTAGGGGAAGAGGTCTCGAACGATTTAAAAATGATTGAATTCAAAAATATCATTCTGGAAAGTAAGAACTATGAAGAAGAGGTAGTCAAAGAACTATTAATTTCGATCATTTCCGAAAGGAAAGAGAAGGGAAATGTGGAATTAGCCTAGAGAAGGTTACGCATAGAAAGCGAGCGGGTAGAGGTAGAAAGATAAGACTTGAAGCGGAAAACCAGATTTTAAATTCTGAAAGTTCAGGGGATTTATAAACGAGTCCCAGAGTTAAAAGCTTAAATGAAATTATTAAAACGATAAAATTGCTGACTGTGAAAGTTCCGACAAGACTAGAAGGGTGGAATTATTTTTTCAATAATCTAGAAAAAGCCCTCGCTAGTGAAACGGTGGCGGATAACTTAAAGTCTAAGATGTTAATGTGTTTATTAGGAGACAAGGCCGAGTATCTTTTGACGTATTTAGAGGAAGAATAGTACGAGGATTACGAGGCATTGAAAACCATAGTACTTGAGGAAAATGAGCCATCACATAAGGCTTGTTTGGAAAACTTTAAATGGGTTAAAAGGAACCCGGATGAAACTTTTACTCAGTTTGCTACAAGATTAAATTCTATGTGGAGTTATTACTGCAAATTAAGGGGGCGCGATGGATCTGGAAACAGTCAATCAGTTAGTAGTTACAGATAGATGAATGGAAACGCTCGATACCGAAACTGCTATGCATATTGGTATAAAGCTGGGAGAAATTGGTGGAAAACAAAGGAGTTAGCGAGAGAATGCGATACTTTTTTTCGGAAACTGGGAAGTCTTACTCTAAGGGTTATAGGAAAGAGCATGAGATTAAAGAAGGATTATCACCAGATAGGATTAAAGTAAAGCCAAAAGAAAGTTATAAACTTAGCCCAGACAAGCAGGCTTCAACAGTGTCAAACAGAGGCAAAATAGACTCTCCTCAGAAACATTTCGCATGTTACAAGTGCGGGTCAAGGAAACATTTCGAACGTAATTGCCCTCTAAATAAAAATACGAAGGACAAATTTGCGAAAGTAACTAGAGCAAGTGCGGTGGATGGCAGGGAAGTTAGCGGAACTCAAGAGAACAGAGTTATTGTTGCCAGAGCGGGACATTTTGGAAAGGACACTTCTAGACAATTAATAGAAGACGAATTATGCAAATTGGATAGAGTGCAGACTAGTGTAAACGGTGAGATAAGTAATGGATTAATCGATTCTGCCAGTGAGATAACGGTTGTAAAGGAAAGTATAATTCCAGATTTTAGATCCGGAAGTGGATCGGCGATTTATTTGAAGGCGATATTTGGACCGCAGAGAAGGTGTGAGTTAGTAAAATTACCATTAGCACTAATTAATGGAAAATGTGCAAACGTTCATCAAGAGATACTCTGCGCGGTGGTGAAAGCATTACTCAAAGATGTTTAAATACCCCCACAGGCGCTAAATATGTTACAAGGCGAAAACAGATGTGCAGATTGGCAGTTTAGCGGAAAAGGAAGTAGCAATGATTTGTCCTGCGAATCGAAGGGTTTCTCGGACATGAGAGGCGCAGAAACACCTCAGGGTAAATTAGAAACGGACATTCAAACCCACACAGCTGCTATCCCAGATGTCGGAGCGCATTTAGAGAGGGAAACAACTGATTTTTCTCACATGACGGAGTTTCGTCAGCAACAGAAAGAATACACTGACTTATCTAAAATATGGAAAAAGCGAAAACGGATGAAGGAAATTATTTTGTGAGGGATGGCTTTCTTTTTCATCGGGAGAAAATTCTGGGACAAAGTGCAGAGCAATTAGTTGTCCCTAAGTGCAGAAGGAATGAAATTCTAGAGATCGCACATGCGTCATTGTTTGGAGGACACATGGGAATTAAAAAAACATTAGAGAGGATTCGTTATTCGTTTTATTGGGAAAACGTGAAAAGAGACGTCCACAAATTTTGCGAATCGTGTGATAGCTGTCAATTAACAAAGCCAGTGAAAGTGAAGGACAGGGCGCCGATTACTCAGTGACAAAACCAGGGTTACCTTTTCAAGTTGTCAGTGTAGATTTAATCGGACTAATAGATTCTCCTAGTTCGAAAGATCATAAATATATTTTGTGCTTGGTGGACCAGCATAATAGGTGGGCCGAGGCAATGCCATTAACCAGGCTGACAGCAAAAACTACCTGCGACGGGCTGCTGCAGATTTTTTCTAGGACCGTAATCCCTAATGTGATTGCATCAGATAATGGTACCTATTTTAACGCAGACTTAACACGGGAATTTGAAAAAAGATAAGAGTCCAGTCCGAGATTTTCGACACCCATGTACCCTCAGTCAAATGGTTTAGTCGAAAGATTTAATCAGACTTTGAAATGCATGTTGCATCATATTATTAGAGAGGCGGGTCCAGGTTGGCATGTCCAAATACCTTACGCATTATAGGCGTACAGGCAAATACCTAATAGTAGTACAGGGGTATCACCTTTCCAACTATTGTATGGTAGACCGGCGCAACGAACGTTATCTATTTTAAACTCTATATGGTTAGAGGAGCATGACGAATTGAAATTCGACCTAAGGCCAATTTATAAACATTTTCAAAATTTGTCGGCGGTTGAAACGGGCTGCTGAGCAAGCTGATCTTATGAGCGAAATCCAACAAGGTAGGATGGCGCAGTATTATAATTCGCGCTCTTCGAGTTAAACTTTTGAAATAGGGGATAGGGTTGTAGTCTTCATACCGGATTCAAGCAACAGATTATATGCTCGATGGCAGGATCCGGCAGTGATAAAGGAAAGGGAAAACCCCCACTTTTTCTTAGTAGAAATAGCAAACGTGAGCAATAAGCATACACATCAAAATAAAATAAGAAAATTCATTGTGCGGTCAAATGCAATCAATGTAATGTTTGACGGGGAGGAGTTCGGGGAGGTAGACAATATTCCCTCTACTTTAGACCAGGATAGTAGTTTTGAAAGTATATTAAATAATCTAAGTACCACTAATCTGAACATTAAGCAGATAAATGATTTAAAACTACTGTTGGGGAAGTACAAGAATTTGAGACATGCTCAACTCGCTAGAGTAGGACAACATAGGATTAATCTTATGCCTGGAGTAGACAGGAAAAAACCTCATTGTTATGGCATTCTAATGGCATATCGCAAGAATGTGGACAAACAAGTCAAAGAACTTCTAGAGCTGGGTTTCATTGAACCATTGGAAGCGGACATAGCCCACCCTGTTGTGTGTGTGGCAATCAGATGTGGCACGGCAATCAGGATGTGCGGTGATTTCAGGACTTTGAACTCGATCATTAAACTGCCGGCATTTCCTATGAAGGATATGCATGAATTAATATATGTGGCTGGGCATTCAAAATGGTTATCCAGTTTGGATATGCGCAGAGGCTACTGGCAAATAGGAATAGATGAATCAAGTAAACCGCTGACAGCGTTTTCAACTCATAACGGGACGTTTCAGTGGAATGTCATGCTGTTTGGTTTGGCAGGAGCGTCAAATACTTCTAAAGCGAAATTAATATGGTTCTTTTCTGGTACAGCGATTTCGCCCAAGCATATATCGATGGTATTATAGTCTTTTCAAACAAGTTCGAAGAACACCTGAAACATCTAGAAACGATCCTTAACATACTGGATAAGTTAAAATTTTCTGTCAGACTCAGTAAGTGTGATTTTTCATTACTTAAATGCTGCTTGATGAGATAAATAGTGACCTGTATCACTATTATTCTGAGTTATTTCAATTATACCTTCCTTGTGCCAGCCTTTAATAATGCCATCATTTTCTTCAAAATATCCCATCTTCTGCAGTCTTCGTGTATTGGCGAAAAGTCTCTTTTCCGCTTTTTCCTTATTATCTCCAAGAGTCCGATGATTATCCTTCCAAGGCAAACAGACTTCATACCTATTGCCTTCAATTACTTTAATGTTCTCCAGGAAAAATTTGATTGTTTCAGTGTCTAAATTCTCTTTGGTCTTCACTTCTGCGGGATCTTTTATGCCAATTGTCTCTAAATTCTATAGTTCTGTGAGATCCAAATACCGTCTTTTACTGAAAATAAGACATCCTCCGAAAATAAGCCCTATTGTGATTTCGGAACTTTTTGTAAAATAAGACATCCCCCGAAAATAATCCCTAGTTAAAATAATGTGACAAAAAGAATTCGTTAAAAAAGGCTGTTGATTTATTAAGTAATAATATGTTTAGCTTTCCTAATACTCGTATTTCAGTGATATGTTTGAAACAAAATATTCCGAGAAACTAATTGTTTACCTCTACAGTTCGTTTCAAATTAATTCTTGGAATTCATCTTAAAAATACAACATAAGGCAGCAGCCTACATTGAGCGACAATGCAGGTATACAACGTTCATTCATTTCAGTCTTGTAAGTCTGATTATTTCCTCATCCGTAATTTTATTTAAAAATAAAGTGAATAATTTTTAACCCCAATTAAAATGAGTACAAAACAAAAGAGCTATTCCGTCGAGTACAAAAAATGAATCGTGGAAGACCCCAGGGGTCTAAATCTTGTAGCATTCTGTAAGGAGAAGATGCTGGATCTCCGTATGGTTCATAAATGGCGTGCAGACTACGATTACCTGTGTCAACTGGTGGACCAAGGAAATGAGAAAAAACGCAGAGTTGGATCAGGTCGGCAGCCGTTGTTTTCTGAGTTGGAAGCTTGCATCTGAGAATGGATTGCAGGCAGGAGAGCAATGGCTTTCGTTGTGCGCAGGGCTGATATTCAAAAATTTGTCCTTGAAACAGCAATTGAATTTGATATATCCACAAAAGAATTTAAAGCATCGTCACACTGGTTGAACAACTTACTTAAACGATATGAACTGTCTCTAAGGAGATCAACAACATTGTTTAAGCTGGAAGACAATGAAGTTGTTAAGCGTGCACTTGCGTTTAAGTTTTTTGTTGATGGCATCTATTTTCCGAAATACCAACTCTCCACATGATTGCTATGGATGAGACCGCGGTATTCCTAGGCCAAGGAGCTCAAACGACAGTTCACCACAAGACTTCTTCGTCAATTTACGTTCCTTCTACCGGTTACGATAGTGCACGTGTTACCTGTATTTTGGCGATTCGTCTAGATGGCAAGAAAGTATCGCCATTTTTAACCACCAAAGGTAAAAAAGACCAGATTCAACGTGTTTCAGGAATTTATGTCATTGAAAGTGAAAAAGCCTGGTGCACCCAAGCAGTTATAAGAAAAAGGGTTGATTTTATGCTGCCACCACTGTTGAGGGGTCAGAATAGAGGTTTACTAGTTTGGGATTCAGCCAGTACTCACCGCGCTAAGGACATGAAAAACTTTCTTGCTGAGAGGAAGATTGATCAAGTAATGATTTCGGCAGGAATGACTGGTTACCTCCAGACACTTGACATTGCAATAAACAAGCCATTCAAGGATCATTTGCGGATGGAAATCAATGAATATATTGAAAACAGAATGGTGAGAAATCATCGAGGTAATTTTGTAAAACCAGGCTTACAAGGAGTTGTGAATTGGGTAAAAAATTCATGGGACAAAATAACTGATAGTGATGTTTCCAATGCACTACGAACAGGCTACTTAGACAAGAAGTATTCATTTAACGATAGCTATATCGCAAGACATGAGAGATTCAGACCAATGATTCAACAGGAAATGTATTTGGGAGAAAATCAGAATATAATTCAGAATTTTATTTATGACGATGTTCCAGAAGATGACATGACTGTAATTGAATAAATTTAAATTTCTGTATTTTGTGTAAAATAAATATTAAAATAAAAATATATAAATATACTCTTATTTTTGCCCTCCCCCGAAAATAAGCCCTAGCGCGTATTTTGGACCAAAAAAGAAAGTAAGACAGTGTCTTATTTTCGGAAAAAGACGGTAGCAAAGTCTGACGGTATCAAGCAAGGTATTATGCTTTTGTACCGGGCCTTGTAGGGTCCAACCCAATTTCGTTTCAATGGCAATAAGGTTTTTGTCAATTGGAATGATATTATTCGTCATCAACTGTCCAGAAAAGTCGGCTCCTATTAACAATTCGATATCTGGCGTATCTCTACCAGAATCACTGATTTTGATTTTATGTTCTCGAAGTGAGGAATATATATGTTTGAGTTTCACTCTAGGAAGGTATCCACAAATTTTGTCTTTATCTAAAACCAATAATTCGTATTTGAATTTATTTTCTATACCTTGTATTTCGATATCAAAAATACCATGGACCTGAAATTCAGTTTCAACTCCACCAAACAGATTGTGGCTCAAAGTCTCTTGATCTAATGGGACTAAATCTAGTCTCTTTATTATGTCTTTCTGCAAATAAGATCTTTGTGACCCACTGTCATAGAGCGTTCTCACAATTTCTGTTTTTTCCATTATGGACAATCTTTACCATAATAGTTTGGAGAAGAGTTGTTTGTAGTTTTTGGTTAGACAATAAAGACTCACTCTCTCCGTTAGCTACTTTAGTTGCTTCCTTTTTGGAACTTCTAGAACCTTTTAGTTCTCTGCACATCACCGTTACATGACGTTTGTTGCAAAATAGGCATTTCACAGAACGTTTACATTTTTCAGCAGCATGCCCAATTTTTAGGCGGTTAAAACAAGCTTATTTCTTCCTTAGTAAATTTTTCTTATCTTCCAATGAAAGGCTGTGCAGCTTAAAGCACTCATAGGAATTATGTGTTTCCTTGTCACACAAAACACAAAAATTAAACTGTTTCTTCTTTGAATCTCCTGCATAAATACAAGCTGCTGTGGCTGCAACCGAGTCAACTTTGTCTGGAGCAGAAAAACTTGTACGGGACAACTGAAGACACTCTTCACTTTCAACTTCAATTCGGAGAAAACGCAATAAAGTTTCCAAATTTTCAGTGTGTGCAACACTTTCCCTGCGCTGTCGAGATCGCTGCCATGCCCACAGAATTTCTTCAGGTAGTGAAGACTCTACAAGCGGATACAGCATAGCTGCATAAATCTTACTTTTACCCCCAACGTCTCCAAAGCTCTGAGTTGCGTCTCTAACTTATCATATAAGTTGGACAGAGTCATATCTCCCTTTCTGCTACCTTGAGCCAAAAACAACTTTTATAATTCGCGTACATACATTTCTGCCAGTAATTCGTCGCGTGCAAATCGAGATTTTAGTTGCTTTATAGCTTTTTATAATTCGCACCTGAGGGAGGATAACTATCTATGAGCTGTCTCTCTGGGGATCCAACGACAGTTGCCTACTATAGGTACTGAAATTTATCATCGTCATCTATATTTACAGCTTCGTCGATCTTCTTAAACTGGCCCCAAAATCCTAACGAATTTCGGGTCTCCCATTGAATTTTTGAAGTTCCAACTTTGGTAATTTAAAGTTCTTCTTCGTGGAATTTTCTAAAGTTCCACGTGTAATTACAGGGGTGAAATTCACCATTCTATTTTCTACTTTTGTTTTTAAACTGATATATTTATCACGATATGTTTCATTCGTGTCAAAATCAGCCAAATATTCACTTTCGTTTTCGCTTTCCAACAAAAGTTCGGAAATTTGTGATTGAACCTCATCTAATCTGTTGAATTTACCTTCTAATTGCGAACACAATATTTGGAGTTGATTAATCTCCACGTCAGGTTTTAGAATTTCATCTTCTAAAGCACTGGCAGTAATCGTAAACGATTGCCTTAGAGGCTTACGCTTTCGCAATAAAATTTCCATGATTTTAAATTCAACATATCCAAGAATATAATCAAATAAATCATAAACTCACTTGATAAATTCCAATACGAAATCGATGTTTCGTTTTCAAACTGTTGTTTCGTTTTCTTCAAATAACTATTCCGTCCTGTCGCGGACGCCAGCTGTTTGAAATTAATCAATTTCTTGATTTATTTTAATAACTTCGGACGAATGGAAGTATATTTTGCAAAGAAAATATAGAAAATATTTTTAATTAACAACGAACTTATTTATTTAGCGTTCTAAACATATCAATGAAAGAACATTCTATGCATTGTCACGCTCAAAGCATATGTAAATAAAACAACACTGTTGCCACAAAAATCTACATTATAATGAACATATTAAATTATTATGTATTAATTGAGTTCGTGCACGTTCCTTAACACTCATCGCGCCCTGATATTTGGTTGAATGTTCGTGGCATATTATCACTCTTTATATCATATCGAATATTGTTTGTTTAATAACACCTGTAACATAAAAGAATTCAAGTGTACAATTTTTTATTGAGATTAGAATAACTGGAAATGTTACAATGAATCAATATTTTCTTATCTTAATGCTCGCAATCCTTTGATTTTGAAATATTCAAAATATATATTTTCAATGATCTGATTTTAACTATTTTTAACATTAAAAGTTACATATGAATAAATTTAAAGTATTCGTTGTGAATAAGATACATCCACTCTGTTCGAACAGTATTTCTTGTGCAGGCGATACATTTACAGTGAACAGTAATTAATGTGAAATTTAACACGCTAAATATGTAGGAATGCAAATTAGGAAAATTCACTTTGAATAAAACTGTACACCGGCTATTACTATAGAATATATTTTTCATATAGACTGCAATAAAATTTACAAAGACTTCTATTACTTACATGTATAATTATGCTTATATCTAAGCTAACTTCGCTCAGAAAATTTTCACAAGAAGTCCACAATACATTCATTATTTTATACGGGAAATTGCGTGGAAAAAATTTTCAACCATCATGATTAAAGCGCAGCAAAGGTCATGTGAAATGCCAGAAATATTACTGAAAGCACATTGGTCCATTTTAGAAGCCACTCCCTTAGTGGGTATACAGATGTGCACTTATGAAATATGCGCTCGGTAACAACTGAAGATTTCTCCCCATTTTGCTTGCCAAGAATGGAAAGCATTTAATTCTAAAATTTCCTGACATCAGTTTAGCCCCCCCTCGACACTGCGCCCGGGGGACTGATGTCCCCCATTGCCCCCTCTAGCTACATAACCGTGTGCCAATTTTCTGGAAACGTTATTTTTCTATAACTCGAGTCAGTGGAGCTGTGAGATAGTTCTCTTTCGATCATTTATTCTACGTTTCAGATTGCTGTCTGTTATTTTTAAAAGGTTAACATTTTAACAGTAACCCTCTTTTATTTTCATTACATTGGAGTGGAGTATATACTGTAGGAATAACTATTCTAGCGCGAAAACAGACCGCTATATAGATGAGGAGAACAACAATAATGTATCGTATATTATATGCAATGTTTAATATATCATTTTCGTATTTTTAGTTTATATGGTTGTATTAATTGTAAATTGTTTTTTTAACCATCATTTTTGTATTCAAAACTGGATTTTTCATTCTTTTTCTTTTGTGGTATATTGTTAACGTTTCTTGACTTAGGATAAATATTGATAGTTTGACGATCTTTAGAGAGTCGCAAAAATGGCAGAGTTGCACCCGATTAATTAACGTTGGTATATTAATGCATATTTGCTATTGCAGTTTCATCTGAAATTGTATTTTTTACTTTAAACATAATGTATTATTCCAAATTTATAGTTTTTGTTTTTGTATATTATTTTTCTTATTGTGAGAAATTCGATATGTGCCAGTTATTGATGTATGGAATACTAATATTCACAAATAATATCGTAATTTAGGAATCTGAGAAATGGTGAAGCGAAAGCCGTGTATGTTGTTCATTTATAGTAAAAAATATTTTTCTGTTTTCTTTAATACATTTGTTTCTTACTTTTTTTATAATATAATGAGTATTGTCTACTTAATAGTATATGTGATTGGAACATTGTGTAGCAAAGAAATTATTTGTGAAAATTATAGAATTAAAACGTTCTTATGCTAATGTTAAAAAATCTTTGAAAATATTGAAGCTGTCTGAAGTACAAATACCAGAGACTTGTTTACCGTTTTAATAAATGCTAAAACTGAATTATTATATCGCGTAAATTTAAAATAAACAGTTTATATACTTATTTTCATCAAAACCAAATCTTAATCGTCATAAATGTAAATTTAAACTAAAGAATTACAATAGATAACTCATCATTTTAATTTTTATTAAAAACAGTAAATACACGTACTGCAAAATTCGAGAATACATTGTCATGTCCTAAGCTTAGTCCTACCCATTTATGACGTCACTAAGCTCCGCCTTCGCAATTTCGTTTATGCAACGTATTCTGAGCTTTGACCATCCAATGCAATTACGATAATATCTGTTTATACTGAAGACTTACTGGACGAATACAAAGATGTATTTGAAAGCTTGGCTGTTTTAATGCAGAATATAAAATTCAGTTAAAACAAGTGGCAATGCCATTAATTCATCCTTCAAGAAAAATCCCTTAGTTATACGAAATAAAGTGAAGAAAGTAAAAAATGGAACATTTAAATGTCATTGAGAATTTAAGATGTTAAGATTACCACCTCAACAATTTATAATTAGAACAAAAACGATTCATCGTATGTCGGAAGAATTATTGAGGCCTTAAATTGTGGGAAATGTAAATGAAAAAAAAATCGGAGGAAAAAAAAAGAATTAATCTTCGAAGAAATTATCTTGTAATAGGTAACGACCCGAAGGTCTCTGCCTATCTATAATCGCTTCAAAGTCCTGATGAAGAAAAAGCATAATCCAATTATTTTGGAACATCTGTGTGCACCTGTTGTGCTGTAATCGTCCGAAGGGACCTTTAACATGCAATAGTAGAAAGCAATATGGTGAAATAGCGTAATATGGTGATAAGCAATGGCATTAACTAGCATTTCCGTGGTGGTGAGGGGCATCCTTCACCCTGCGCGTCTCGTCCCTGAATGAGGTCTTGGCTTGAGTGAAGAAGCAGGTAACGTAGTGGGCGGATCACAGTGCGGCGTCCAATCGTAGATATCGTGGTTCTAAATATGTCGTCCAATCACAATGCGCAAAAGTCTCAGTCTTTGCAAAAGCAAAATTAAATACGATAATAAGAAAAATGAAGAGAAAACTAAGTAAAAATATGAAGAAAATTATATACAATATATTATATAATATACAATACAAACTATATACAATATATACATTACCATAATTCATCATGGTGTATTGTTCTCGGACGCTTACAACGCTGAATGACTGTGTAATCGTACTTCTCCTATGCTGCGGACCGCTTCGTTATCAGGCCTATCGCAATTCATAAAGAAGTTGTGAGATGGAATTAGAATTTCGCTATCAAGCGGCTTTATTTTTAAACTATTATGGATCGCTGAATTTCTGACAAACCATGGACATCCTGATACCGAACGGAGAAATTTATTTTGAAGGCGTTGCAAAATCTGTCTGTTGCTTCTTACAGTAGCTGCCTAGGCCGGTGAGGCGTAAAGCAAAATAGGCCTAATGGCTTGAAGGTATAATATTCTTTTGGTGTTTAAATTCAATTTTGAGTGCTTGTTTAACAGGGCTTAAATAGATATGAAGGTCTTATGTGCTTTATCTCTTATGTATAAGACATGTGGCTTGAAGGTAAGCTTATCATCCAGGATAACCCCTAAATATTTGACTTGGTTGGTGGTAGGAACTGTTGCGCCATCTATTATCACATTACAGACTTCTTTTCTATTGTATCTAAATAATACGACTTGGGATTAATTTTAATTTTCCATGCTGTAAATCATTTATGCAGTATGTTGGCTGCATTTTTCAATTTATCTTTAGCTTTATTTGGATTTAAGGAACTACACATGATTGCAGTTTCGTCTACGTAACAGGCATATATTGTTTCGGAGATTTCTGGCATATCTTTTATGTATATACAAAAGAGAATTGGTGAAATTAGGCTTCCCTGAGGTAGACCTGCTTGGATATTGTTGGTGCTTGAGAAAGTATCTTTTATCCGTACTTGAAAGGTTCTACTATGGAGATAGCTGAATATCATGTAAATAATATCTGGAGGGAAATTATAGTTCATCATCTTGATAAGGAGTCCGGCATTCCCAATCTTCTCGAAAGCCTTTTCGATGTCAAGAAAAAGGGCTGCGACAGTCTCTTTTTTATTAAGGTGTGAGGCAATTTTCTCAGTAATTCTAGTAACTTGTTGAGTCGTAGAGTGGCCAGATCTGAATCCAAATTGGTAGTTTTTTAGCAAATTTTTGTTTTCAATAAAATTTTTGATGCGGTTAATAATAATCTTTTCGAATAGCTTTGCTAATGCAGGCAGTAAGCTTATTGGCCTATAGCCACACGTGACTGCTCCGTTTTTCCCAGTTTTTTTGATAACTGTGATGATAGCATGCTGCTAGATAGATTGAAAGTAATTAAATTTAATGCATGCATTAAAAATCTTTGTGATGAGGATAATTCCTTTACTGTCAAGTTGTTTTAGAGCTTTATTTTCGATCCCATCGTATCCGGCGTCTTTCTTAGGGTTTAACTCTTCTATATAATTTTTTACTTCTCTGGGGGTAGTAAGGTTATCGTTATTGCTGCTATTGGGAGCGATGAAATTTTTAACATTATTTTCCACATTAATGTCATTTGGATTTGAGAGAGGGTTCAAGGTGAATTGATTTTCAAAGTCGCTTGCAAATATATTTGCGATATCGTCTGCGATATCGTTGTAGAAGAGCTGGTTGTTGTGCTTTATTGGGCTTATTATATTTTCTTCTTTTTTGAGGGCTTTGCTAATTCTCCAAACAGAAGAGTCATGATGAGAGAGGCTTTCTACGAAATTCTCCCAAGCATCAGATCTGTATTTAATCATTAATTGTCTAAGCTCTTTATTAATTCTGTTGTAATTTCTTCTATCAGTAGGACTATTGGTGCGTTGAGCTAATTTTCTTAATCTGTTCTTTTCTTTAATTTTATTCCTGATATAAAGAGGGAGCGTAATATCTGTAATATTATTAGCGAATTGAGAGTTCTTCAAGGCAGTTTGGATTTTGGTGTTCAGATTTAGGATGGAGTTGTTAATTTCTTCTTTCGTATTTAAGTTTGCTGTGGTAGAGATACTGCTGTTGATTTTGTGTTGAAATCTGTCCCAATTAGTTTGAGTCCGTAATGGAGGTAAACCGTGCCTTGGGCCATATAAAGTAAATAAGAGAGGTAGGTGATCCGAAGCAAGATAATTTTCTACCTCAAGCAGTGGTTGTTGAGAGATATTTATGGTTAACATGATATCTAAAATGTCCGAATTTAGTCTTGTAGAAGGGATGTAAGTGTGCTCCGATGGAGCAAATAAACTTATATTGTTATTGAGGATATAGTTGTGGAGAATAATTCCATCTTGGTTGTTCGCTCTGCAGTTCCAAATAGTGTTTTGCAATTCAAATCACCTGCAATAATAGCAGGAAATTCAAGTTAAGCAATTTCATCTAAGTCTCTAGTGTCGAGAGGTCTCCCTGGGGGCTTGTGAAGTAAAATGCTAAAAGTTCAGATAGCACACGTGCTACTTTCGCGATATGCTTAAAGTTTCTAATGACATTAAGACAAGCTTTTCCGAATTTTCAATTCTTGATGTAATCAAAATTATCACTAGAAGACTTAATGAAATAAGGGATGCCCCTACTTCTGTTGGCAAGATGTTCGTATTATTTAATACACTTGAAGAAATCCTCAGTGTTTTAACTTTAGGGAGTTTCATTTAAAATAGTTCTTCCCTCAATATGGTTACTTTACGTGTGCTGAAGTTGTCAGTAGTTGGTTGGGAATTATCGTTAGTATACATGTGATTCGCACGTATCCGATAATCAGTAAGTGGTGTGTATTTGGTACCTAGATTTCCTGTTTTACATTTTGAATCCGTTTATGATTTTATATTATTTTAAAATTTATTGGGATGCCTTTAAGACTCGCCCTGTCTTTACATGTTTAACTTTATTTTTGGTTACATGCTCACTAATTCGAAAGTTCGCCTTCTATGTTTCGTTTATAAGAGAAGTGTTATGTAACCACGGTATTTTTATGCTTAGAACATTTGCCATTTTACTTACTATTCCTCAGCATTCAGAAATACCTTTGTTATTTTGCAGTAAATTCGAAAGTAACTATTTACTTGATGGAGGTAAGTCGTCACAGACCAGGTACTCCAGCGTTTGGATCACTAGAAAAAACCGGAGGAACAATTAAGCAAGAGTCATATTATGATCGTCTTAAAAAATATTATCATCGTTACGCAAAGGAAATTATGTTAGAGTTTATCAAGGTAATCACTGGAATTCAGCAGTTGTAGATGCCCAGGTCATACATATTAAGATTCTCAGGCTGTAAGATGCCCAGGTCATATATATTAATATCAGGAGGAACAATATTTAGAAGACATAGAAAAGACATTAGAAGCACTAAAGTAAAAAGTCCAGCTGAGAGGAACAGAACAAGGAAGAATCGTATAGAAAACGGATGTAAAAAATTAGGATCTCAGACCTTTTGAATAGTAAAGTTTAAAGGATCAACTACCAAACTCTGCTAAGGAATTCTGCTCAGAAACAAGGAACAGTGAACAAAGAACTAGAAGTGGAAGAGTGATTAGAAAGCCGTTCAACTATTTGGAATAAACTTTGGACTCTTTAAAAAAACTTTTGAACCTTTCAAAAAATGGTAGGTGTAACATTTAGTGTTTAGTAATCTGAGAATGGCAGCAATTCGGACGTATATAAAAACAGAACTATGTTAGTATTGCAGTTCTCTCAGTAATATGTATTATTCTATGCTTATAAACAATGAATTAAAACAAATGCAAGTGCACCCTCTTCATTTTAAAACCATCATCGCGATGCACTTATTTTCTCCATCTCATTTTAGATAGTATTTTAAGGCAGCCTTCCCTCTCGTGTTTTCATGAAACGAAACTCAATAAATATTGTTGCGTGTGTACGGGTTCGTAATGGATTGAATGCACAAGTCGTTAAAAAGTTAATAAAGTTTATTCATTTCACAAGAAATAAAACAAAATACTGAAATATTTCCTCAGAGATATTCGCACAATATCACAATATCTCAAACGTTAAACAGAACTCAATCCAAAACAGAGAAAGTTAATCCAATCTCACAGCGAATTCGCTGCAATCAATAACAGCATTAGGTAAACAACAGTTCACCTAAAACAGCTACAGCTGAGCTTAGGTGTTTTAATTTGGCTTTTATAAGCTTTTTAATTATTCACTAGAACTTTCTGGTAATACCTATTTTCTCGATTTTCCTGGACGGCAACATCAATTACGAGATGTTTGTTTATTAAATACTAGCCGCTGCGCGGCCAGCCTTCGTCTGGCTTTTAAGTGTACCAGAAAAATGCTTAAAGAGAACACCAAACATTAAATTTGAAAACTGCACAAAAGTTTACTCTGCAGAACAATTTTATGGAAAAAGAAACAAACAACAACGGAAAAAAAATTCAGTTAAAAATGCATTACATATAAAAAGCATACAACGAAATAAGCAATATCCCTTAATACAAATATTAATTATCCTAATAAATAAATTAACCAACTTCCCTTTGCAAAATCTTAAGAACTCAAATGGTATAAACAGATTAAGAACTTAAACAGATTAAAAAATATCATGCAAAACTTTTTTATAATTAAAATTATATATAATTAAAACATAGAAATAAGCAATATCCCTTGATACAAATGTTAATTATCCTAATAAAGTAATTAAACAATTTACCGTTGCAAAAAGAAACATCTTTTTAATTTCTTAAACTTTTCAGTCTCTTAAAAACAGTAACATAAATACGACGAAAAATTGTTGCCAAACCGAAATTTGTAAAAGAATAAAACTTTCCAAAATGATGCAATTTTATCAAAAATCTATCAACAACAATAAGAAAGGAAAATTGTTGCCAAGAAAAATGAAAAGAAAGGAAATTTTAAAAAATACAAAATATTATTCTTTTTCCAAAATTCTTTTTTTAAAAGGAGTCGAAAGGATTAAAGTTCAGCGTGTCCAAAAATCAAAGGAAAATAAACAGCACATTTTTTAAAATAAGTTTTTTTAAAAAAAATTCCGCTGAAAAGGTGTTAAGCTCACCTTCTTAAATAAATTCGTATTTAATCGATTTATTGAAATTCGAAATTTATTTTAAGTTCGCAAAATAGCTAAGTGTCTACGCTTCACGACGATGTAAAAATGAAATGTATAGAGTGAAATCTCGTTTTCCTGTAGCCCATTATGACGGGATTTGGTCACAAAACATAAAATAAAAAAAATTCAAATTCGAATTTCGAAAAAATCGCTTCGAGGTGCACTGGCTCTTGTGTAGATACACCTATCGATACGAAATTTCGTGGCCCTGGGTCTATTAGCTTACTCGCAACACGAACGAAAGACACACACGCGCACGCACGCACACACACATACGCACGCACGCACACACAATTATTTGTGTGTGCGTGCGTTATTTGTGTGTGCACACACACGCACGCACGCACACACACATACACACACACACACATACACTCTCTCTCTCTCTCTTTGTTTTATTATATGTAGAGATAAAATGCGTGCGCTCTTTTATTTTTACTTACGACGTAGCTTTCTCTTCGAAAATCGTCTGCGTTGCCCGGGAAAATAAAACAATTTTAATTACAATTCTAAATAAATAGCTAAATAAATACGAAATCTGTAACAATATAAACAGAGTGGAAGAAAAATGTAAGCGAAACAAATCATCTACTACAGCTCTCGTTCCCATGTTTGCGAGGTGAGTCAAAAGGTGAAAAATGATCCTGAAATTCCTGTTTGAAGTAACAGAGCATAGCAACGCCAAATTTTGAGTTGGCGTAAACGAGCGGCCACCTGGAGCGGTAAAATTAATGGAATGCGACACATACTAAAAGCTATTAAAATGAGTTATTTTTCTAATATTAATGATATATTAATAGCTCCAAAAAAGAGTTCTACCTGGAGCATAGAAATATATTCATACTTAAGATATCACAGATTGAGGGAAATTCTGGCTACTTTAAATTTCTAAATTACAGTTGTAAAAACCAAATAGCTATGGCATTTGGCATAACTTTTAAATCTACTGGAGAGAAATAAAAAGGCACATTGAGGTAGAACAAGGGAGAGACCATTGTAAATAGTATATCAGTCAGCGCAATTATTACCTTAAGATATATAGAATAAATTTAAGAATTTTGAAGGTATCTACGTCTAAAAACGGTCTCGCTATATGAACCATATATGCTCTCAAACAACGATTTTGAAATTTAAAAAGTGATTTGTGAAAAATGGTTTAAATTTTGCTCCCTGTAAGTTTAGTATGAACATCGATAAATTAATTTTTAGAGATCTCATAAATATTTTCTATCCTTAAAACCATAGCTAAACAGTTATGTAAACAGCTTGCATTTTATTACTTCTGGTTTCAATGCTTTTAAGTTTATAGAAAGCAGTTACTTTATATTCTTACCGCGTGAATAAACCGAAACTGAGTGTTCTTTGTGCAATCAACTGCAACATGTTTTAGCAGTTTCATTTCACTTCCTCTATCACGATATATTACAGGTAGTTGAGTGAAACCTCAGAAGTGAAAAGATAAAGGGAATCGGCTGTTGCTGTGATAAGTTTCTAGTTTCAGGCTATTGTGCACTTTTAGTACGTAGTACGTGAAGTGTATCTGTGATTGTCTGGTCTTAAACATAGAGAATGAGTCGAAGATTACAGACTGTAGCAGCTGTAACATGCATGAAATTGATGTTACTGATTTTTAATGTGATATTTTGGGTAATTATATAGATACTGTTAAAAACCTTTTCCCATAATGTCTCAGAAAACAGCTGTTGGTTTGCCCTTTAAAAATTGTCAAAGTTCAATAACATATTGGATGATTCAGTATCTTTATTTTGCGTCTGTTTTTTTCTTTTAACTGTAAAAGCTTATCGTTTAGAGCAGTGTTTGTTTAAATACCGTAATTATTTAATAAACTACTATAAATGTAGAGAACTGAAACTTTGAAAAACTGAGCTATTATTAGATGTATTTATAAATTGTGCTGATTTTTAAACTAGTTTTTTAAATTATAAGTTATAAAATCATGCTTTTATTGTTTATAATTTGTTCTTTAAATACAGTTCTAATAATTTGACTGTTATTCTATAATAGATTGTTATGACGTTTATATTTTACTTGAAACATTTGTGTGACCTAATTCATCTGGTGTTAGACGTAATTTTTGAAGCGTATCGGAGAAGAATTGAAATTCTTGTTCCATAAAGTAGAATATTTGATTAGATAAATCAAAATTTGTCATCAGATTTTTCCTTTTTGTATGCAGTCAGATGAAATCTGGAGAATTACATATGCACATTATTTTTCTTTCATAAATAGCATAAATAATAACGTAACGTTAATAATGTTACACAAATAAAAAATGAATTGTTAATGAGATTTTAGAAGATGTAAGATGCTATTATTTTTTTTAAATGCTACAAAAATTAGAAAATTTATTTAGTATTCAGTAATCTTATATTTCACAGGGATATGGAAATTAGAATGATACGTTTAAAATTGTTAATAAAGTATTTCTGTAATATGTTTTTGAACATATATAGATGTTAAGATTATTTTGAGGTTCTTTGTAATTTAACCTGTTTTGAGATTCTATGTAATTTAACCTTTAATTTTTCATTTGAGGAATTTTTGTGTCATTTTTTTTTAGTAATTCTTTAGAAATTCTGAAGTAGTTAGCCCTCCTCCAAGCATTTAAAAGAACATTGCTAAATTAATATTAAAGTATTGTCTAAAATGATTCATTTATTAATAGTCTATTATAACCCAAATGAATATGGTATTTTTAAGATGTGATTGCAGAGTATGTATCGTTGAAGAAATCGTATTAAAAATTTTCAGCTTACATTAATCAGAATATAACAGAGTACATTTTCTTGTGTTTGTTAGATTTTATCGTAATAGGTGGAATTAAATTTAAAGCTTTTTTTTTAAATGTTAATAATGTAAAAAGTTATATATAATTCTGTGTAATATTAATATTTAAAAATAAGGTAAGGATAGCATTTGTTTATTTTTTAAAATTTTTAATAAAGTGAAGCAGTTCTTTTTATTCAGGAAGTAGACTACTTATCAACCAGATTATCAGTGGACTAGCGCTTCACAGGTAAAGCAGCTCATGGATAATTCATTTAGTCTATATTAGTAATGTATTAGCTGCTGTAGCATTTTAGAGCAAATAAAAGCAATCACATTTAATTCTGTTATAAATAATCAAACTGACCCATGCGTTGTTCTTGAACCATGACCCCATGTGTTGTTCTTGGCATTTGTGAAGTTTGCTTTCAGTACAAATTCTGAAAATTACAGTAGCTATTTTTCAGCAATATTCTGAAAGCTTGAGAAGATAATCATATCTGAGAATGTTGATTTTGTGAAAAAGTTGTTTCTAAAGTTTTTACTTATTGATGCTCACAATTAGTAATTGTCAAATTTTAACATTATAACTTTATTAACCCAAAGGGCATTAGCCCAGAAGGACTATTAATTTTGTTTTGGCACTTTGCATTAGTCTGTAGAACTTTTCAAAAGTCATAATCACTTAATTATTGCCACCAAACATTATCGCCCTGTATTATATTTAAAGAAATTAAAAATTGAAGAATCTGCATAAATGTATGTATGTTTCTTGCATTGTGATAAAACAACAGTACCTAGAGCCATCAAATTTTGAATAACATATAAATGAATATGAGCATCTGGAAGCCTAAATTTGGAACTTTTTTATTATCTGTTTCATAGTTTATAAAGCGTATGAGTTTTTGATTAAGAAACTCAATGATTTCAAAGCAAGCAATGTCAACACTATACGGGAAAAAAAAAAAAAATTTATCTCCAGCACACGAGGCTGTGTATCGAAAATTCTAAAGATATGCTGTTTTTAAATTATTTTGCAATATTGCTGTCGAATTGAATTTTATGGTTTAAGTGTGAAGAACATGATATTTAATACATAAAGGCAACACACAGAACATTAAAAAAAACCCTTTGGGCAATAATATAAAATCTGAAAGCTTTGAGAATTTTTTTTTTTTTTTGTAATAAATATTTTTGTAGATTTCTGCCATAGTTTCCAAAACTCACCATTCTGTAGATTTTTAGATTAAGAACAGTTTTCAAATCTCTTAATCTGTAACTAATGTGTAATTACATAAAATATTTTTTGAACGATGAGAATATTATTATAATTTATAATTAGGCATAAGTTCATTAAACAGCATACTATCTTTTTTGAAAGTTAGAACAAATGATACTCCCGTTGTAGTTGTTCAGAACTATATTCATTTAAAAGTTAAGAATTAACTATTTTAGGACAATTTTTTACATGTTAAAAAAGAAAGTGAAGATGTCGAAAAATCAGTGATGAGAATACAAAATTAAGTGCTAGTTTTTCAAAACCATTGTTATTCCTTACAAGTTGGTATAATTTAATAAAAAAATCACATGCATTTTAAAATTTATTGAAATTTTAGATTAGCACAGGATATGTTAAAGCATTATCTGCTTCTTTCTTACTTTTAAAATTTTCTAGCAAACTAGCCTTCACATATTTTGGAAAGAGATGTGACTTAAATGCATTTGTTATTATCAAGAACTGTTAACTAAACTAGGTAACTTGTACTCACAAAGTTACTTTACGTTAAAATTACTCAAGAGCAGTTTTACGTAAACATTTAAGGGGCTCTTATCATAAAGGCAGGAAATGTATGGTGAAATTTTTAGGTTCTTTTCATGATTGTGATGGGCTCACCAGCAGCCAAGCAATTAAATCATTGGAATACTGGTAGTTTGGCATGGCTAATTCCTGTCAAATGGTTTGTCTACATGGGCATTTTCATGGTTTTCCCCATGTGTCGTGAATAAGTGCTAGTTTCTCTCAGAAGAAAGCTTTTTAGGAAGGAATCCCACTGCTTAGGCAGCTAGTTCTAGTAAGCTGTGGCAGCTAGTTCTAGTAAGCTGTGGCACACTTAAAAAAATGAACTAAATCAAACCTCATGACTGTGAATTCAATGTCTGATCTGCATCAGAGTATAGAAGTTTCCTACTTTATAAGTATTGATTTTTTTCCCTATCTTGCTGAAGTGAAAATGAAAATTAAAATGAGAATCAATTGTGTCTAGCAAATGTTCCGTTGAAAACTGGATGCATGACTTTTCCTGTTCTTGCTCACATCTTTGTTTTATAGATTGGGGATCATAGGTATTTCCATAAAATGACATCCCTCCTTTAAATAATGGGAATCAAAATGCTAAACAAATAAAAATTATTTACTGTGATGAATATAAGGTTTCATATGTTATAGGAAATATATCCATTTTTAGTGAATGGTAATATGGTTTACCTGCTTTATATTCATGAGCAAATGAGAAATCTGCTTAGTAACAATGTTTTCAATATGTGAATCAGTTTCTTAGAGGTTAGTCTGCAAGAACATATACTTTAAGCCAGTGGTCTCAAATTCAGATTGCACATGGGCTGAATGCACAATTTGAAAATAGCTGCAGACCATGGTTTTTTTTACTCCCTTGTATGAAGCAAAGGAACTGTTGTAATCATAAAAACTTTTGATTATCATTTTTCAAAGAAAATATCCATTCTGACCATTCAGAAATCCATTTGGATGATTATTTTTTATGTGACATCATTACATAACAACAGAATAAAGGACTTTTCTCCAAAACAGATTATAAAATTGATTTAAAAGGGATTTTTTGTGATGTCTGTACTTATGTTTATATGTATGTATGGTTCTCTCTCATAACTCGAAAATGATTAGCTGTAGAATGTTGGAATTTTGTATATAGGACTGCTATAAAATTTAGATATGCAGCTCACTTTTTTATGCAATCGGTAGTGCTAAACATCACATATATATTAGGGATGGTCAAACTTCAAGACCATGGGAGCCGCATGATAAGTTTTATGAATATTCAAGAGACGCAAATCCAAATTTATATCGTTTGAAAAATAATGAGACAGGTTTTGAATATATAGAAACTTTTGAGGTAAATTAATGAATATGTGATTAACATGATTACGTATAAATATGAATAAAATATCTTATATCTACTGTTTTGTGTTCAGAAAAATTAAGTCCCAAGAAAATAAAAATTTGTAACCCTTGTACTAGGCAACAGAACTTTTTCTCTTCAGGTAGAGAAACCAAATATTTTCTTCTGTATTTCTTTATACCTCTCCGTTTATAATTACTGTTTTACTTTAGTAGAAGTAAAATGAATCGGAAGCATATTCATTGGTTTTGCATAAAAAATGTTATTTGAGTAAATTACGAATCATTATTTAAAAAATTGAGTTTTTTTAACTCATGAGCACTCTTATAGAAAGGAAAAATGATACACGCCAGTGCGCACTGCAGAGAAACTATTATTCGAGAAAGAATATTTTAATTATATATTAACTTGTTTAGGCTTTTGTTTAAAAAGTAATTTTGTTTCTCCACACAATTAACATAAGGAGCAACATACTGAGATCATTCAAATCTTTGGATCCTAAGAAATTGCTAAACATTTTCCCTCCAAAACTTTGGAATAACTATTTTTACTAATGCCTAGTATAGAAAAATTCGAAAAAAAAAAAAATTACAATTTCAGTAGTATTTGAATAATTAGTATATCTCATGGCAGCCCTGATTTATACAGTATTTCAGCGTGGCATCCAACAGAATCTGCCAGAATGTTTCAGTAATCAGTACACTGCACATCATTGAAAATTATCAAAACTATGTCTAGAATCGTCCCGATAATTTTGGGTATAGATAATGAAGTTCATGTGCATCATTGAAAATGCTCGAAACTCTCTCTTGAATAATCCCATTAGTTTTGGACATAGATAACGAAATTCATGTGCATCATTGAAAATTCTTGAAGCTGTCTCTCAGATTGTCCTGATAATTTTGGACATAGATGTTCATGCGTATCATTGAAAATTCTCGAAAGTACCTCTTGAATCGTTACGATAATTCTGGACATATATAACCTATTGCTAATAAATCTAGTAGTTCATGTCAGGCTATATCAACACTTCATTGAGCACATATCCCATCTGTCTACCAGCTGAACTTTTCAACCTAGCTGTTTAATTTTGAGCTGTTTTTCAGATACATGGCAAATCAAAACTAATATTACAGAAAGAAAACATATCTCTCACTACTATAAAGAATTTATTTCACAAATGCAGATACAACATGGACTTGTAAATATTCATATTTCTATGGCTATGCACAGATGTTCCATGTAGAGGCTTTTTGTAACTCAGGCAGACATTTGCACAGTAGTTTATTTCCTAAGCTCTTGCCAAGTAGGTGAACGGATCCACCATATTCTAACTGCTGGATCCATAAATGCGTTCAAATGTTACTTATTGTCTTGTCTTGAATTTCTAAGTAAAATAATGCAGAAGAAAGTTTAAGATAAACTATTGTCAGCCTAACAGTTACGTAGTGCGTTGGGTTTCCTAACCTGTGCACAGAAAATAATCTCAAGTCTGTGAGCAGAGGATACTTTAGAAAATAAAAGATCAGACTTTCAAAATAAAAGTTTATGGAGCAAAATTTCACAGTATTGCCTAAAATTAGTGGTGATCAGGCAGTGGATCATTGTACAGCTTTTCGTTTGGTTCCTAAGCTTTAATGAAGGACGTGTTAGACGCACATGATAATCGAAAATCAGGGGGTCTTTCTAAGGGAAACTGGCTCGTATACATGTTACACATGGGGAAAACCACGAAAATGCCCATGCAGCCAGCCCATTCGCGGGATTCGAACCTCGGACCGAACTGCCAGTGTTCAGCGTCTTTACTGTTCGGCCGCTGGTGGGCCAGGATCATCTAGAGAGTGATGGAAAAGAATATTGCTTGTTAGCAAAAATATATTTACGGGTACCCTAATTTTTGCCAGTATATGGACACTGAATTTGTGCAGTCCTTTTGTTATTTTGGCTGCAAAAATCGCCGTTATGCAAAGCCAAAATAACAAGTCAAAGCATTGCACAAACTCAGTATCCATGTATACATTGACCTATTTTCACTTAAAAAAATTAGAGTGTTGCATAAACTTGGCATTGCGCACTCCCTTGACTTTGCCCATGTACACATTGATCTATTTTCACTCGAAAAGTCAAAGGAGCAGTCAATTCTACACTGAACCCGAAGAAAAAATATATAACATCAATAAACTGCATTGTAAATCCAACAATGAAATAACATAAAAATTCATCTTAGCCCTACACAAAGGAAATATTCACTTACTTTATTTAGAAATTTCCATGTCTTCAGTCAAACAAAATTCCTTAACAGTGTCCAAAAATTTCCTAAAACTATCTCAAATAAAATAATCTGTATACTGGCATTGTCACATAAATTCGCAAAAATAAGAGCCAAAAATATCCTCTGTAGTGCCGGTATCCTCTGACTTTTGACCGTACGCATTTCCTTCCTACAAACAGGACACTTATAATGGCTGCTAAGTTAAATCTTCATTTACACACCAGTCAATTAATGCTTTTTTCCCTTCCATTCCAAATTGTACAAAAATTCAAACTAAGCTTACCACATTCAGCCATTTTACCATGTAAACCATAAAATAAGCAACATACTTCCTAACCAACGTCCAACACAAACAAGCCCTTGCAAATCTTTTCCCATCATTCAATTTCACTGCAATCACATAACCAATTACATCATAATAGGGTTTCCATAACATTCAGCTACTCGGGTTATCATAAATGAAACAACAACTTAGCAATAGTCCAAGGGGCATCCCTAAATATACTATATTGCTATATGAAATGTTCCTTGAAATTTGATAAAGAATTTACCAGTGTTAGTCCATAAAACAATAAATAACTGATGAATTATCATTGCTGTAAGTTTATTTATAATTTAAACAAATAACTAAAAATTTGTGTTGGCAAAATTCATGCTTTAGACATTTCTTTTTTTGAAAAAAAATCTATATAAAAATTCAAAATGACGAAAACTATTATTCGTAAGTTACATGAGCAAAAGTCATTTTTTTTTTAAATACTTAACTGTTTTAACTAATGACCTGTATGTTGATCTATTCAATTTGAAAGGTTTTACTAATTAATGAGAGATATTGCTTGCATTTTATTCTCCTTGAAAAAATTGTGTAACGCTCCAGTTGTGTTTATTGCATCTTTTATTGATATGTGCAGTTTTCCTTTAACATCGCCATTAGAAGAACTACAGGACTGGCATGCTTCGACCAAAGTGGTTAAAACAAGTAGTTATAACCAGCAGTGGTGAGCTATGAAATTTTAGCAAAGGCTTGCATTTTATGAAAACAGAATATCAAATTCTAATTAGATATTTTTCTGTATGCACGAGTGTAAAATACAAATAATTGTGCATTAGCAAAAAAACATTTTAAATAATAATAATAATAAAAAAATAAAGTCATAATACTGCAGAAATCGTAGCACAATTTATGCAAGAAAGCCAAATTGTGATTTTTGAGACTGTTTTTTGCATAATTATGAATGGATTTAAGTCTGTTAAAGATTTCTCACTGAGAAGATTGTTATTAAATCTGTTGTGTTGTTGTTGTTTTAAATTCTCTTTGGGCAGGAAAGCCTACACCAGGTCCAAGAGACCTTGCCACACAAGCAAATTGTTATTAAGTTTAAAATATCTTTTTCAGTCAAAGATGATGTATTTGCATCTTCCATCTTTAAATGGAAAAACTAAGCATATCTTGATGTTAAACAATTTGACATCCAATAATAAATGTATTGAAAAATTTAAATAGGAAGTGGAAATTAATTTATTGAACAATTGAAGTAGGCAGTGGAAAAAACCTGTGTGAGATGGCATTTTCTACTGGCCTACTTGAATTTTGGACCTATTAAAATTTTGGGTGATCCACAATACATTTGACTGAGCAAAACCAGATGAGACCATAACTCTTTGGAAGAGAAAATTAATTATGATTTTGAGGTGCTAAACATGTTTTTCTTGGAATAAGCAAACATACAAGTGGAACAAGAGGTTCACAAATTGGAGACAGATTTCACAAAGATCTTTTGTGAGCCCTTTATGATTAAATTTTCTTGAAAGCTTCTCAGTTTACTGTGAAAGATAATCTTGCTGTTGAGTAAATACTGTCTGAGCTGAAAGCTTGTTCAGTTTCAGTGTTACTTTCAGCATTGGTCTCTGTAATGTCTTTAGTTAATTAAGAATTTTGATACTATTAAGAATTTTGTTTTGCAGTTTCTGAAATAAACCCATCTCAACAAAATCCTGCAAATCATTTATTATTATTTTTTATGCTGTAATATGAAATTTTAAGGTTTCCATTTGTTTTTCTTGTTCTAGCAAACAAACAGCATTTTTGAGCTTCTGTTTAAATTTTAGGTTATGGACACTTGATCAAACTTAAGTCAAACCTGGCAACAACTTAACTCTTAGGAAAAGAAAAGACTAACTTAAATCAAAGTATGATCGTGGCATGCAACATATTTTGTTTTTTTCTTGAAATAAATAAACAAGCAAACAGAACAAACAAGGGGTTTGCAAATTAAGAGCTAAATTTAACAGAGGTTTTATCCAGCTCCTTAAATCTCATCACTAGTTATAATAAGTTAAGTGATGCAACAGAAACAAGTTCTCATCATAAATGTAGGCATTAATGGGTAAAAATTCATAAAATATCAAGCATTATTTTAGTACATTTAAGTAATACAGAGAAATGTATTTTAAAATTAAATAGACTCAACCATAACATAATATTTATTCAAAGGTCATAGCAGCAGATTCTTTTCTGCAAAGTAATTTATCACAGAAGGTCAATTTAGCAGCTATTTCAAAGTCCCAAAATTTTAATTTCTTTTGAATAAATGAAAAAGTTGAAAATATTCTTTGAAATGTATCAGTATTTGCAAGAAATTTTGGTCATTTGATATTAGGAAAAGTGCTAATTTTGCATGAAAAGTTATGATTAAGGACACATTTGTGAATTTATGTCATGAAGTAATGTCGTATCATTTTGTTCCTACTCATTTGAAAGTTTAGATCTGATGAAGTTGCACGTAATGTTGATTTATTGCCTGATTGAAACCTATTTTCCAGAAGTTTCCATAGCATTATTATCAACCATTAATATCAAATAAATTTACCTAACATAATAAGGCAGTTCGGGGATCATATCCAATATGACACTAATAGGTTTTAGTGGCTGTAATAAACTTTTTACATCTTTAATAATCACTTCAGCTGTATTGTATTGCTACTATGATTTTAAATATTTTAAAGTTTTCATAAATAACACAGGCAGTTTCTATCGAATGGTTCCTAGTAATCTGTTCCACCAGTTCCAGGTGTCTGTGCCTTCTTAGCATGTTAAGCCAAGTACCTTATCTATTAAGAATTCTGAAATATTTTTGCTGTGATGCTACTTTATAATACAAGATAGTGAGCAGAATGTTTATAAGTTACCATTAACAGTTTTCATGAACCCACTTTCTCATTTCTCTTATTTTATGCTTATTATCTCTTATAAAAACATTTTGCTTTGATATTGCTGCTGTGATTATTTCTGCACAGTTGAATTTTCTTCTATATTTTTGGAGTTTAAAAAATAGGTACATTAAATACAAGCATGAATAGTAATATTACTCCAAACAATTTGAATCACTGTAGCATTTTATCAGAAACTTTTTTTTTTCAGTTTCTAGCTTTAATTCATCATATACTTTTAGCTTACATTATGTATTTTAATCTTTCAACACAATATTTGATACTTATTTATTATGTGTGTTATCTATCCCCTTTTCTCTTCTTAAGGCATAAGTATATTTATCGTAATGTAAAAAATGAATGCTGTCTCCCGGAGAATAGAGTGTTTCAACTATTAAAAAATTTGGTAGTACCACATTAAATATCTCTTTGGAGTTTTAAAGCAGTTTTTCATACTGGCCTAAGATGTTGAAGGTCTGTCATCTTGTTCTTTTTCTCCATCCTGTTTTAGTTTTTCTGAGAATAAAATTGAATTATCTAGTAGATGATTAGATACTTTTAAAAGTAAGCCAGTGTATTACTGATGTTAGCACTGCACTTTTTCTGGTGCTCCTGTATTCTGTAAAATTTAGCACTGAGAACAGTTTTGCAGTTAACATTAGTGGTGAGCTGTAAGGGACTCATATGAGTTCTTTGATGAATTTGTCTTTAATTTGTGAATTGCTTATTCATTTTGTTTGACTTTTACCCCTCCAAAGTGTCATGAATATTAAATTGAATTTTGAAAAACATTAAATTTTTATATTAAAACATAAAATCAAAATAAATTATTTTTCAGATTTTATTGAGAAGGACTTTAAGAGGCAAAACTATGTAAATTAACTACAAAAAGCGGTATAGAACACATAAAGAATAAAGAAAGCATAAAGAAATAATATTTTCATAAGATCTCTGATTGTATAACAGATATTTCATATTTAATGGGAATCTAATGTGTGGTAGCTTCTGACAGAAATTTTGCCACATAACTAAACTTACTGATTATTTATGTAATTTCTGTGATGAATTCTGAATTTGTTTTAAAGATTGTTTGTGCACAATTATTTGTATTTTCTTTTTTTTTAGAAGTAAAACATTTACAATTTGATATTTTATAATGAGCAAGATAATATGTGGAGATTTTGTTAAAATTTTCATAGCTTACTACTGGTTAGCTCTTTTGCTTATTATAATTTTTCTTCACTGTGATTTCTCCCTGCATATAAAACTTCCAAATTTAGTTAACATCTAGAAATAGGCAATTGTAAACAAATTACATTTGGACTTCCTTTTGACAAAATTTCTCACTAAGTATAAAACTAGTTCTGAAGTATGCAAGATAAGTTGTAACTAGGGAGTCAGTCATGGCTCATTGACTTTAGTAACTCAGTTAGTAGAATTGGTGCCTAAAGAAGGCAGTGCTGAGAAAAACTGGAATTTATTCAGGAATATAGTGATCTAAACAAAACTTAGTATATTTATTCTTTTTAATGTTCGAATTACATGTTGACTGATTTTTGTATTTTATATGCATTAATTAAAATATAATTTTTATGTGTAAATTTTATAAAGTAGTGAATTGATAAAGCATTTGAAATACTTTTATGAGTTTCATCTTTTAACAAAGTCTGTAGAGTAATATTTATCCTTTCTACCTAAGAATGTGTTATTTGTCAGAATTACACACATCATTTGGATTAAATTCATCAAAGAATTTCTTCAGGTTTTCTTTTGTCCTTTTGTAAACAACTGTTTTTAACTTAGAAAAGAACTTTCCATGAAATTTGAAGAATGGTGGGAGGAAATGAAGTAGAAAAAAATAACTGAACATAACTTTAACATCAATTCGTACCACGTTTTCGTGTACATTTTTATTAAAAGATGGTGTTAAATGTTGAGCAATACAGAACAAAATATGTAAGATTAGAACTTTGTAATGATTATATTTCGGACTACATCAGATTGATTAAAAAAATATTTAGATAAATTTTATTCAAAACTTGATTTCTAACATTTTTTAAATAAAATTTAAATTGTGCTTCTATGAGGTTTTACATATGACATTTCCCTCATATAATACTTAAAAATTCATATAATACTGTTGTTCATATAATATCAATTCTTAAGCATCAGAATTCTGAAGTATCATAAATGTCTGACCCACAAGAAAATCAGGACTTCCCTGTGCCTCATTATTAAGAAGGGTTCTTTAAAGTCATATTAATACTAATGAGTTGTATTTTTAAAATATTTTTGCTGAGCTAACTAGTATAAGAACCAGAGCTTCATAATCACACGTACTTCACTTCTGTAAAATTTTTAATATTTTTTAAGACCAGCTAGGAAATAGCAACTCCTGTTAAATTAACTTTCATAATATTTCAGTGATTTTTTCTTCTGAAATATTCTCTGTAAGCATATTGCTATTTATTTATTTATTTAGAATTAATCTTTTGGATTTCTTAAAAGTAACAGTTTTTAATATGAGTTAATATTTAATTAATAAGTCTTCTTTGTGATTTAAATTTAAAGCAGTACCATATAAAGCTTTTATCATGCATTTAGTTTTAACTGACCTGTTTAGAATGGTAGGCAAAGAATATGTTATGATAAAATGTATTGTTGATACTCTTTACTAGAATTAAGAAACTAAAAAATTGCTATCTTGAGAAAAATGAATGTAAAACTTTGATGCACCTTTGGTTTTGAGAAAGATTGAAGGAAAGCTTCTTCATATTAAATCTGCTATATTCTCCTCAGAAAAATGTCATTTTTCTTTTCTTTTAGTTAAGCATAGTGTGATAAATTTAAAAAAAAGTCCTAGAAAATGGAAGTAGATGAAAATAATAATAAAAAAATTTAACTTCATATTTTTGGCATGATGTTGATGATATATTTTCTATTTGAGAATTAAGTATTTCCAACTAATGGTTCAAAAATTTTTAGGGAAATGTATCTGTAATATTTTTTCCCTATCCATTAAAAATTAATTTCTTTGGAGTATATATATATATTGGGGGTAAATGGGTAAATTTTTAAGGTATTGTAACAAAACTAAAAGCATTTTGAAAACCTTTTATTAATTTTTGATCTGATATGTAATTTATACCTGAAGAATAAAGATTTAATTGCTAAAAATAATTTAATATGTAATTAAAAAATATTTATGCTTCTAATACACTGATGTGCAAAAATTAAGGACGAAGTCAAAAAATTAGCATATAAGCTGAACGAAGAGGCAGAGCAGATAGAAAGACCAATCAGGAGATTAAGTAAGGTGATGTACGGTAGCACATGCACAGATATGCAGGTAGACGTAATGGGGGAGTGTCTGAGTAGTATAAAGCATGTTGTCGGTGTAAGATCAGTATTTCTGGCAAAGAGATTGCATGCCGTATAGCAGTTAAAATCACACCAAGTTTCTGCCTCAGCGAGAAAAGGGCGAATAATCAATCTGTTAGACGACATCTGGATGCTTTTACCCAAGGTCGAATCATTAGGAAGTTAGAGGAAGGCCGCAGTGTGGCTGCAGAGTTTGGAATTGCTCACAGCATCGTTTCATGACTTTGGAGACAATTTCAAACTACAGGAACAGCTATCCGGGGGTTTAGTAGTGGTCGTTCATGAGGAACCACACCCGCAGATGACCGGTATATTTGCCTTACAGGCCAGAAGAAACAGGTGGCAGACAGCGGGAGAAATCGCTAGACACACGACACAGGCGACTGGACGACCGATATCGCGTTTTACCATGGCCAGAAGACTGCACGGTGGTGTCTGTTTGCACGACGCCCTGTACGGTGTGTACCTCTAACGCCTGCCCATCGGAGAAGGCGTTCTCTGTGGTGCCGGGAACGCCGGAATTGGAGAGACAATGAATGAGGATGAGTACTCTTTACAGATGAGAGCAGATTTAGTCTGAGTTGCGATTCTAGACACATCACATCTGGACAGAGCGGGGAACACGCAATAACCCCTTCAACATCATCAAAAGGGACTGTTTTGGAGGTCGCGGAGTTCTCATTCGAGCAGACATAATGTTTGGTAGCCGGACCGACCTTCATATCTCCCAAGGAGGTTCGTCACCTGGGACTGCTATTGTAACGAGGTTCTTCTTCCTTACATGCGTCTTTTCACAAGGGCTATGGGTCCTCAGTTCCTCCTCATGGATGACAACGCTCCACCTCATCGCACAGTTACTGTCGAAGAGCTGTTGGAGAGTGAAGATATTGAACACATGGATTGGTCGGCAAGGTCTCTGGATCTAAATCCCGTCAAGCATGTACGGAACTTAGTAGGGAGTCCCGTGGCAGTGTGTAACTTATTGCCAGTAACGATTCCGAAACTGCGATTGGTGCTACAAGAGGAACGAGCAGCAGTATCTCCACAGCTCATTAACAACCACATATCCAGCATGCACAAATGATGTGAAACCTGCCTAGCAGTTAGGGGAGATCATATCCCGTATTAAAGACCGGATGTTTCTTGCTGGACACCCATCACAGGGATGTTTCGGCCTTCAGTCGCATTGCGCTCCATGCTACTTTTTCAATAAAGCTTCTTTTTATCCCTCTGATCCCTCTGATTTCTCTTTTAGTAAGTGTTGCTTACATTACTCATGTCCTTACGTATTGGGGATCTTACGGTATTAAATGTGTTGATTTGGAAAGCTTTTGTACAAAGTTATATTGAAAAAACCGTCTCGTCCTTAATTTTTGCACACCAGTGTATATTGGTCACTCGTAGAAATATTACCAATATTCTTATTTTCGTAATCAGTTCGATTCTTTTATAGTTAAAGTTCTTACATTATCTTGAAATTTTAGAATTGATATCTTTTTTTTTAGATTGCTGGAATAGCTCTTTTAGCTTTTGGATTATGGATGAAAATCTCACTCCACAACCTTCTTGAACTATCAGATGATTATAACGAAGCTGTTCCATATATATTTATTGGTACTGGAGCTGTGATTGTGTTGGTAGGCCTCTTTGCTTGCTGTTGTACAGTGAAAGGCCAACCAGTTTTATTATATATGGCAAGTAGTATTGCTGCTTCATTACACTTAATAAAATTTTCATTGCTTTAATAGCTTATTTGATTACATGTGTGAATTTTATTTTTAGACTTTGAATTCTCTAAGAAAATGTATGCGATGTAATAGTTAATGATGTTTTAGTGCTTGAATTCTCTATGTATACAGCTAAATAACTATGCTGATAATTATGCTAAATAACTGTGTGAATAACTATGCTAAATAACTCTGTAAACAACTATGCTGATATTCAAAACATGTAATTTGTCAGTCGGTATACAGGGTTTTTAGATTACAGGTTTTTTGTTATATGTAATAATGTATTGACCACAATGTTGCATTGTGTTTTTTATTATGTATACAAAGTGTACAGCTATACCGGTTGAATTCTGTAATTTTTTTTGTCAGAAATATATTTTTTTTAAATGTATCTTTGAGAATATTTATTGTGATAGTTAAAAAATATTTTCTATTTGTAAGATTTAAGATGCAAAGTTCTCAACAAAACTGTTAAGACATTTGTATTGGGTTCTGAAGGTGAAAAAGGTTCAGATAATTATTTCTGCTTAGCTATATTTTAGGGTGTGCCTTGGATTATCGTCAAATTGTTGTTTCATTTATTGACAAACTGTTGTTTTATTTATGGTAACTAGAGTAGTTGAATGCTATGGAAACCCTATTATGACGTGATTGGTTGCGTGATTGCTGAGAAAATATTTGTAAGGGCTTATTTCTGCATTGGATGTCAGTTAAGAAGTATATTGCTTATTTTGTGCTGTACACTGTAAAATGGCTGTATGTGATGAGATTAATGTGAAGTTTCTGTACAACTTGGAATGAAAGGGAAAAAAAAAAGCATTAATTAATTGGTGTGTGAATCAAGGTTTACTTAGTAGTCAGTATAAGTATCCTGCTTGTATGAAGGAAATGCATATGGTCAAATGTAAAGATTGTTCAGGTAGTTTTGAATGGGTTTGTCGCAAGAAAGGTTCAAGTAAGAAATGGCACCGATAGTCCGACATTACAGAGGATATTTTTTATTCTTATTTTTCTGAATTTATGTGGTGATGGCCATATGCATATTCTAGTTCAGATAATTTCAGAAAGTTTTTGGATGCTATTAAGGAATTTTGTGTGCCACAGACTATTTCCATTTTATATTTTGTATATGTGATAAGATGTATTTCCTTTTTTATGTTGTTTCATTGTGTGATTTAAAATGCAGTTTATTGAGCTTTGATTGGCTACAAATTTTGTTCAATTTTGGTGATGAGTAACTTTGTTTTAACATTATATGACGTCATCATTCTCCTGATTTTTTTAAGTGAAAATAGATCAATGTGTACATGGACAAAATTAAGGGAGTGCACAATGCCGAGTTTGTGCAATTCTCTGATGTTTTTTGTTTTTTTAAGAGAAAATAGATTGATGTATACATGGACACTGAGTTTGTGCAATTCTTTTTGACTTATTATTTGGGTTTGGTGTAGCAGCCATCTTGAAATTGGCCAGTCTCCAGTTTTCGCCAAGGGATGCCCTGAAATATATTTTTATCATTATTTCTCAGTATTTGTTATTAATTCATAAGTTTATTATAGTTTTTGTTTCTGATTTTATTTAGTTTGCAGCCATTTGGATACACACAGATTTAAATGTAATGCTGAATCTTTTTATATTCCAACTTTATATGCCATTAGCAGTTCTAAACTGAATAATAAAAATAAGGTGTTACTTCCAAAAATTAAAGTTCAAACTATTCTTCTTGTGCATTTTGAGAAATTTCTAGTCATTGTTATATTAGTTTACTTTTTTCCTGTGTGTTTATTTTAATCCTGTGCAAAAGCTGTAGTTTGCTAGTTATATATTTTTTGCAGTCTTTTAACATTAACTTTATTGCTTGTTATATACAATTTAATTAAGAAAGTATAATTTTCTTTGCAGCTAGCTGTTTTCTTAAGCGTGATATTCGTATTAGAACTGGTGGCTGGAGTAGCTGGATACATCTACCGTGACAAAATTAGTGATGGCTTTAGAACAGGATTAAATAATAGTGTTGATCATTATGGCCAAGGTGGCATTCGAGATAAAGACATTGATATTTTACAGTCCTATGTAAGATTTTATTTCAGTAGTTTTAGATGACTGGTAATAAAGCTGTATCATGGCTAAACTATGAAAATTACAATTAGCATTTAGTGTATTATGCTTTTACAGTTATTTAAGAATATACTTTCAACTAGCTGTAATTAGTTATATTTTCCAGTAATGAGTTACCAGTTATATTTTCCTTTATATACTGACACATTATATACTGAAAGGAAATGCATAAGAGTTAAAATCATTTTATCTTGAAGTTTTAATTCTAAAATAAATCTGTGTCAGATTGTTCAAATAGCTTATTTTGTGAAGAAGAAACTAAGAAATATATCTTGTATCCATGGGAGTGTGTTTACATGTTTGGGATATGAATTTTTTAAAAAACTGAATTTTAAAGTTAAGATCTAAAAGTAGCTGCACAGATGAAATTTTGGTAATTTCACCTTAGCTAGGTGCTATGTTACCATTTGCAGATTTGTGTGATTTTGGACATGACACACCATGCCATTCGTAGTTAAAAATTGATATGCTTACATCAGTAGAGAAAATGCAAATACATTCAAAAAGTAAAACAAAAATGATTTTCGTTCATTTCATTTAAAACACCAATAAAAAAACTTTTAATGTGAAATGCCATAAATTGAAAATATTTAATTTAAACCTCAGAGCAGTGGTTATGATACACAGATATATATGCAGAAATAGTGCAGTGATATATGCAGAAATAGAAAAACTACCACATTTCTTACTTTATTTGAAGGGGTTAGCAGCAAGAACTTTTAATATTATCCTGAATTTTTTTAAACAGATCATTTATTTTCCTCTTTCATATGAACTAAACAAGGTCTCATTTTTTGGGGTGCATATTTCCATAACATATATATATATATATATATATATAAGATGTAACAAAATATAACTGTTTTAAGAAATAATTGGTGGCATCAAAATTAACGTTCTAAATTTGGTGCTTTCCCCCTAAATTCATCCTTTCTCCCAAATTTGAGATCATTCGAAATTAGGTAATGTTTTAATGCAGATACCTCCTGTCCAATCAAATAATTGTAAACCAAAACTTTCTCTAACTTGAACTAAAACCATCAACTTTCTTCCTTTGAACTGTTGCATTCTCTTTTTCTTATGCCTTCATGCTGATAACATGCTATTTTCCCATGCTGCTGCTTTTTTGCCTGAAATGATGTCACATCTTTTTATCTGTGCCTATAAGAAATGATCGTAATTGCTGTGATTAAAGAGTATATTGTCTACAAGGAATTATTCTAGTGTCCCTGCAAATAAACATGATAATTGGCTGAATTTAATTTGGTATCAACTCTTTCCTCTCGCCTTACCACTCAGCTATCAGGACTGTGTTCCAAAATGCTGTTGAAATTTCCATTGTTTTCCTCTACACATTTGGAATCATTACATATTTTTAAAAGTCAAGATAGAATCCAGCCTGGTGGAAGTTTCCCGAATGATTTTCAAACTCTGTTATTACGTGACTGCGGGAAAAAAAATTAAAAAGTGATTTAATACCAAATTCAAAAATGCTTCGAATCGAAGTAGTGAGTGTTGTGTTTTACTTTTTTCACCCATTACGTGACATGAAAGTGGATAACTCTGCTGTCTCAAAAGCTCAAAATCTAAAAGAGAAGAAAAAGTGTTTCCAATTAAGATCTTTCATCAGCAAAATATGCTTAATGATTCTTGCTGGCTTGCAACATTCGTGATGTTTTCATTGCATAAAAAGAAAATTAAATATATAGACTGCTATGAAGGTCAACAACCCTTATCAGCAAAATGTGAAATACAAAATAGTCTTTATGCTTTGTTCGGCAAATTTTTCAGAAATTTTGTGCTTTTTCATTTAAAGGATGGAATATTATCAGAAATATCAAATGTGATATTGAAGTGGTTTTAAGTTCCAAATTGAGTAAATTACGTTTTAAAATAACTTCATATTATTAGTAATTTTGCATTTATAAGTAATTGTGTAGTTTTATGATTTATTGATGGTAATATTTTGTTTAAATCATTCTAAGGTGAAAGTTAATAATTTAAAAATTTTTTGATTTATTTAAAATGTAGTTTTGTTTTTCTAAATTGGAAAAAAATATTGAATTTGATAAAAATTAGGCAAAGAATTTGAAGTTTTTACTTAAGGAAGGTTCCTAACACAATTAATATTTTTGTACTATTGTTTAAATTTCTCTGAATTTATATTTTTGAATTTTTGCTCTATTAGAATGAAATTATTGTTTGAAAATTTAAAATTGTCGGTATTTCTTTAATGTTTTAAGATAAACTTTGAAGGCTCTCACCTTATGAAAATATATGCTGTTTTTTTTAAGTATTTTTATTTTTTCATAAAATAGTGTTATTAATATTTATAACGGAATGATACAGCAATTCAAAAAATGCCAGTTGCATTGAAGCCTTTTCTACAGTAACTGTTATTTTGGCAAATCTTTTGGTTACTGGTGAAGAGTAAACTCCAGTTTGCTCAAATGATAAACCAATATGAAGGATATGTTAGTATTTAGAGAAAGTTGTGGGAATTTCATGTTTAGTAAAGAGCAAGTAAATTTTAAATGTAGTAATAATAGTGAAAAGCTTCAAATTTGTTTTGTTTATGAATGATGTAGATAAAATTTTAAAATGCCTTCCCTAAAAATATAATTATGGAGATTCTAAAAAATAAATTATAATTTTAATTAAGAAAAAATCCAATGATAACAAATTTTAAAATGTTTCTTTTTATTGTAGGTTGCAAAATTTAAAAAGACTTTAACTTGGTTATATGAGTTAGTTGTCCTAAATTTCAGTTTTTTATTCAATTTTGTATAATGTTGTATTATTATTAACTAATATGAAAGATTTTGAAGAAAAACAGCAAAACTTTGACAATTGTATAATGCCAAAAACTAGTTACCTTTTTTAAGGAATGGAGGTTTTTTTTATCTGTTGTACTTAAGCACCCTCCAACCATCAGCAAGATGGTATGCTGATTTTGTTTGAGAAGACTTGCCAAATTAATCATGAAAGTATTCTTGTTTTATTCAGTATTGCATTATATTTTTTACATTGAATTTTCTGTTGTATTAAGTATGTGTATTTACATTCGGAAGAAATTACTCAAGTAATCGTAAACTCTGTATTGTAATGGAAATTATTTACATTAACAAAAATTGGAAAGACTTTTATTTGAACATTTACTTTGTGAAAAAATTTGAACTTTTACCTTGTGGAACTACACTCACGTTTGTGAAAATTGCAACACTATGAAGGACTTACGCGAGTGAGCTGAAATTTTCAGGAAATGCAAAGTAGCGCATGATATGCAAATGATTAGAATTGCAAATCCGTAGCGCATGCGTATGCTGAGCAGCGCCCTCTGAACGGCTGATGGATCCGAATAAATAGACGGCTGTAGCGAGGCATGTATGGTTATCGGTGGTTATCTGCTAGTGGTAAACGTTAACTCAATCTGTACTTATGCCTCGTCGACGAAAGAGAGCGAGATTTGAACAACTTACAGAGTTTGAACGAGGGAGAATCATCGGCCTTCGTGAAGCTGGATTGTCGTATCGTGCAGTAGCCTCTCGTGTGCAGCGTAACAGCAGCACAGTGATGCGCGTTTGGAAGCAGTGGACGGACGAGTGTCGGACAACTCGGAAATCCGGGAGTGGACCCCGAAATGTGACGTCAGCTCGCGATGATAGACACCTGGTCCGCATGGCGCGGACGGACCGTACAGCTTCCTCTAGACAATTGGCAGCACTGTGGTCAATAGCTACAGGTGTTTCATTGTGTGCTTCATCAATTCGTAGACGTCTGCTGCAGTGTGGACTGCGCGCACGGACTCCTTTATACAGGATCCCCCTAACGCACGACCATCGCCGCCTGCGGCTACAATGGGCCAATCAGCATAGAGACTGGCGTGCTGATTGGCAGCATGTCGTGTTTTCTGACGAATCCCGCTTTAATTTGTGGTACCATGATGGCCGCATTCGTGTCAGACGCTATGCCGGTGAACGCCACCTTCCGGAGTGCATTATCGAACGCCACAGTGGACGAACACCCGGAGTTATGGTCTGGGGCGCCATAGCATATCATAGACGATCTCAATTGCTACGAATTGTGGGCAATCTGAACAGCAACCGGTATATCCGTGAAGTTCTACAGCCCGAAGCTGTTCCCTTCCTTCAAAGCTTGCCAGGCGCTGTATTTCAACAGGACAATGCCCGCCCTCATACTGCTCGGATTGTTAAATCCTTCTTTGCAGCGCAGCAGGTACAGCTTCTTCCTTGGCCTGCGTGTTCCCCGGATATGTCGCCAATTGAACATGTGTGGGATGTCATTGGTCGGCGTCTTGCTCGTGATCCTCGTCCTGTTGCGTCTGCAGACGAACTTTGGGTACGCGTACAAACGATATGGAATGCTCTTCCTCAGTCAGACATTCAAACTTTGTTTGACTCCATGCCACGTCGTGTAGCAGCACTTATTGCGGCGCGTGGTGGCCACACAAAATACTGATTCTGATCTCTTGTACTTGTTTGTTTGCTTTGAACATATAATCATTTATTTGTACCGCTACCACTCAACTGTGTATTAAATTGCATTCAATTATGACGATTCCTTCTTGGTGTTGCAATTTTCACAAACGTGAGTGTATTTTATTAATGAACTTTACAAAATTTACATTGGGCATTGTAATAACTTGAGAACTCTAAAAATGTGCAATTGTTTTAAAAGACTATAGTGTTTAAGTGATTGAATTCAGAATTTTACAACTTTCAGTGAAATTTCAAATTGAGTCAAAGATTCTATAATGATAATTTTTATTTAAAAATTGATATTATTGGGTTGGCAACTAAGTAATTGCGGATTTCACTCATAGCTGGCTTCAGTTGAATTTTTAGATTTGCAGACGTAGTACAAATGTAAAACACATTTTGTTATTTGATAGTTGGTAATTCAGCTGTGAATCAGTAAAAAAAGTGTTTTGATCAGTTGCGTAGTTTTCGTTTTGCGTTCGTTGAAAAATGGAAAATCAAAAGGAACATTTCGTCATATTTTGCTATTTTATTTCCGCAAAGGGAAAAACGCATCGCAAGCTCATAAAAAGTTATGTACTGTTTATGGTGACGAAGCCTTAAAAGAACGGCAGTGTCAAAATTGGTTTGCCAAATTTCGTTCTGGTGATTTTTCACTTAGAGATGAAAAACGCTCTGGTCGTCCAGTTGAAGTTGATGACGACCTAATGAAAGCAATAATCGATTCGGATCGTCACAGTACAACACGTGAGATTGCAGAGAAGCTTCATGTATCACACACATGCATTTAAAATCACTTAAAACAACTTGGCTATGTTCAAAAACTCGATACATGGTTTCCTCACGAACTGAAAGAAACGCATTTAACGCAACGCATTAACAGCTGCGATTTGCTAAAGAAACATAATCAAAATGATCCATTTGTAAAACGACTGATAACTGGCAATGAAAAATGGGTTGTTTACAACAATATCAAGCAGAAAAGATCGTGGAGCAGGCCAGGTGAACCAACTCAAACAACATCAAAAGCTGATATTCATCAAAAGAAGGTTTTGTTATCAGTTTGGTGGGATTACAAAGGAATTTTCTACTTTGAACTCTTACCACCCAACCGAACGATCAGTTCTGGTGTCTACATTGAACAACTAACGAAATTAAACAATGCAGTTGAAGAAAAGCGGCCCGAATTGACAAACCGAAAAGGTGTTGTATTCCATCATGACATTGCAAGGCCACACACATCTTTGGTCACTCCGCAAAAACTATTGGAGCTTGGTTGAGATGTTTTGCCACATCCACCATATAGTCCTGACCTTGCACCATCTGATTACTTTTCATTTCGATCTTTACAAAACTCCTTGAATGGTAACAATTTTAATAATGATGATGATTTCAAATCATACCTGATTCAGTTTTTTGCTAATAAAAACCAGGTTTTATGAACGTGGGATTATGATGCTGCCTGAAAGATGGCAAAAGGTCATTGATCAAAATGGGCAATACATTACAGAATAAAGTTTAGTTCCATGAAAAAATTGTCTTTGATTTTCTAAAAAAAGTCCGCAATTACTTAGTTGCCAACCCAATATGTTTTGTATTTTCAGAATTATATCTTTCACATTTTGCTGCTCTAATGCTTTTTCTTCCACCCTACTCACCCAGCCTTTCTTTTGAAGGGAGGAAATATGTAAGATATAACAAAATATGATAGCTGTTTTAAAAAATAATTGGCGACTTCAAAATTAATATTCTAAATTTGGTGCTCTTCCCCTAAATTCATCCTTTCTCCCAAATTCAAGATTTAAGTTTTAATGCAGATACTTCGTGCCCAATCAAATAATTATAAACCAAAAATTTCTCTAACTCGAACTGAAACCATCAAATTTCTCCAATTTTCCTTTGAACTGCTGTGTTTCTCTTTCGCTTGTGCCTTAATGTTGGCAACATGCTATTTTTCCATGCTACTACTTTTTTGTCTGATATGACATCACATCTTTTTATCTGTCCATATGAGAAATTATCGCAATTGCTATGATTAAAGAGTATATTGTCTACAAGGAATTATTCTAGTATGCTTGCAAATCTACAAATAAAGATGATAATTGGCTGAATTTAGTTTTGTATCACCTCTTGCCTTACCACTCAGCCATTGCGACTGTGTTCCAAAATGCTGTTAAAAGCTCCAATGTTTTCCTCTACACATTTGTAATCATTACATATATATATATATATATGGGTCTACAACTATCTAGCCTATTTGCAGCTGCTTCTCACACCATTTCACTGAAGTCATTTCTTTTCTCACCTTTAAGTAAATGAATTTCAGATATGTTAAAAAATTTTCTCAATAATTCAAAACTTCCTCCTTTTGCTGCAACAGGTGGCAACGTAACATTGCTATCAAATACCATCTGCAGAGTATGATTTAATTTCATACTTAAGCTGCATTAATAAGCAAAATGCCCTTTTATTGGGAAAAAAATTTCATTTGCTCCTCTGTTGTAGCAAGTCCCAAATCTTCATCAGTTCATCATACTTAAAAACACAATGGAGCAGTGGTAAATTAATCAAATGCCAGTCGTTAGAAATTCATGCAGAGAATGCCAGTGAGCATGAGTAAAACAAACAGTATTTGCTGATTTATTGCTGGTGTTCAAATAAAAAGTAAACTACCAGAATTTTTAAATGAATAAAATAATACTGAAACAAATATCATTTAATGACTTATAATAAATATTGTTTAATAACCTCAAATTTCAGTATTTTTAGTATGTAAAAGTTTTATTTTTACTGTGTAGAAGGCAATAATGTTTTATTTTTATTCATTTCTACTTGATTCTTTTCATTGATTTATCTATTTTAAATATTTCTGAAATACAGCTGGATATGATATTTTCTCAACCATGCTGTGTGGTCTACTACTAATGAGGATTTATAAACATTTCTTGTGATGTGTGCTACTTTGATTTTAGACTTTAATTATTAAAATTGTTTATAATTATTTAAAAAAATTGCCTGCAGTAGTGTTTTTGTTTATATTTAATAGCTTTCTCTTTTTCAGATGATTCTCCTGCTCATTATCTTATCACTAAAAATTTAATCATATATTTCAGCCTTTTTTTACAATATATATGCACTATAGGTAAAAAAAGACAAAGTTTTAGTAATTATGAAAGTTGCCCCAGTATGTTGCAAAATTAAATAATCAAGCAATAATTAATATGATTAAATATTTTGGTATATGTGAAATTTATAAAATCTGAATCCTTCTTTTGATTTTATGAATTGTAGTCATCTGAATTTGACATTTTTTACAGCTTAAATGTTGTGGTGTTAATGATTACTTAGATTGGAATGATAAATGGCATAATGATTCAGTCCCATTTAGTTGTTGTCGAGACAAAAGCAGCTGCCATAATGCTCCCGTGGATCCATCAGAAATCTATGAAGAAGTAAGTGGTTTATGATGTTAATGTAATATTACAAACATTGTACATTTTTGTAGATACTTATTATAATTTAAGCCAGTCATTGTTATTTAATCTATGTATATTGCGTGTCATGATTAAGTGTTTTAGCATTTATTGTTGATTAATTATTTATGTAATAGTCATCACTTGCATTTATTTTACATTTTCACAATTTAACCTCAAGTGAGACAATATAACATTTATTTATATATAATTTACAATTCATATTGAAGTATATTAAGTAATTTATTTCTGTTTTCTTGATGATTTCTTATTAATTTGTTCATGACCTTTTTGACAGTGTAGGTTAAATCTTGTTTATTTAAAAATACAGAGCAAAAATAAATTTAAACATGAAAGATATATTTAACTATATAACTGTTATAAATTATCAACTGAAATGAGAACTGTGAAATATTTTGGTATTTAATCATTTGAGGAACTCTGAAGCAAAATAGTATATTATTTTTAAAGTTGTCAACTAAAACTAAAATAATATTTATGGAGTTTAATTATTAGTTTTTATTTGAAAATTGTATTCATTCTGCTGTATTATTAGAAGTTTATGTTGTAAAATAATCCATGTGCAGTTTTTAAAATGGATTTATGAGCTGCATCATTCTTACATTGAAGGAATTTATGAAATTTATTAATCTTTCAGAAGGAAAAGTGATGTACATCATGTACACCAACAAGTTATATCTCCTAGTTCAATGCAAGAATGATGTAATCCACAAACACCATTTTTATTATCTATTAATGCTTCAGAAAGAAATCATGTTTCAAAAAGAAAAATGAAATAATGGATTTTTAAATACATATGGCCTTGCAACTGAATATCTAAAAGAAAATTTTTTGTGGGGGAACAATATTTTGCTTCTGAGCTTTTCCTCAAATTAAAATAATTAATTTGAGGAATAAGAATCCATTTGTAAAGTAATTTCTGTTCTTCTAGTTTGACACAATTATTTAATTTTAAAAATATTTTTGGTCTGTTGCATTTTTAATTTTTAATAACGTGAAAGTTTTAGTATATTATCTTTGAGTTAAGAGGGAAAAAAAGTATGCAATTGTGCTAAATGTAAAAATTTATTGTATGTTGTGAAAGAATATCAGAAATATGGAAAATATGTCTAAGCAAATATTATGTGATGCATTGAGTATGTCTAATATTAAGATTCGGCATAGAACTTAATGAATAACAAAACTACGTGTTCTGCTGTGGATAATGTCATTTCCTTTCCTTTTTAACCACCATACTATAGTAGAATTCTGATTATCTGCATAGCTCAGGCCCGTGGATTGTGCGGATTAGTGAATTTTGCATATTGTTGGTCATGTTTCTCCAAGTTTTGTTTGTATTTTCCCCTTTATAATTTTTATATTAAATTTGGATTGCATGCACATAAATAACAAAATACTTTGGGAATTATATAATTATTAAATAATTTAAATCACCTGTGGTGATTGAGTGTGAAAAAATACTCCCAATTTAGTTCATGCTGTCATAAGAGGAAAATGGGTACCCATCATCTGGAGGGTATAGCCGGACTCCCTGCCTCTGGGGATTATATGAGGGGACTGACCCTGTAGGTTGTGGGTTGAGCATGGGTTCCCAATGCCATCTGAGGGGGGGGGGAATTCACTGTTTTGAAGTCTGAACTAGAAAATATCCAGTGACCTTCTCGTTGACAAACTCAAAAAAGAATTAGCTTGAACAGCAACTTAATAGCTACAAGGTAGATATTGCAGCAGTCCAGAAATTGAGGTGGACTGGAAATCTTGTATATTATTCTACAGCTGTATGACAAGAAGCACATAGAAGGAACTGATTTCTTGGTAAATAGAAGAGTAAAATATCTAGTTGTGGATTTTAGGGCTGTAATGCCAAGATTATATAAATAATATATTACAGGGGAGATTTTTCAATTGTAGCATTATTAGTGCATATTCCCCTACTGAGAACAAGGAGATGAAGAGAAAGGTAAATTTTATGAAGAGCTCTCAGGGTGTTGTAGGAACTGTCTACTTAATGATATTAAACTTGGTTTTCTTGCTATAAAGTGGGTAAGGAAAAGGAGTTAAGATTCAACATTGTTATGCATATTGCATATGATAAATCTAATAATGGAATCCACCTTTTTGGTTTGCTATTGCACATTACCTAGTGATTGGTAGTACCTGCTTTGAGTGTAAAACTATTTACATACATTATTACAAATATTACAATATTTATGAATATGTACTAGGAAGTTATCAGATCAAGCAACTTTTAATCACATTGATCATGTTCTTATTGGTGCTAGACATTTCACAAACTTTATTAATGTTAGAACTTTAAGAGGAGCTAGTATGGATTCCCATGATTTTTCAGTTCTACCTAGAATAAGAGAATAAAAATTCCATTGCTAATAAAGAATGATTTAAATTCAAAATACAAAGGTTTGATTGTAATAAGCTTAAAGAAGAATAAGTAGTTATAGAGTGACATTGTAGAGAAGTATTTCAAATTTGAAAACAGACAACCCCCTCCAATAATGCAGGTATAGTTTTGAGCCAAGGAAAGTGTAGAGTTTGAGAAGAATGTAAGCTCACAAATAAACAAAAACTTGCTCTGTATAAAAGAACATTGCAACATAGTACTAGAAATATGGCAGGGAATACCATGAGGCATGGAAAAATTAAAAAAAGACTCTTAAGGCTAAGTGAAGAGCTTTTGAGGAAAATAGATTAAGATTGTTGAACAACTGAAGAAGACCAGTGAGTGTCTTGCATTTTATCAGGAAGTCAGCTACTGTTGAAAAGACTTACTACTGTGAAACCCAGAATCAGTTTTTGTAGAAATAAGACAGATGATATCCTTAGTGAAAAGTCTCAAATTTTGGAAAGATAGATCAAGCATTTATGGAAGACCAAGAGGTACAGAGTTTTTCTGTAGAATCATTCAGAATGCTTGGTCGAGTGAGAATGATGCCAGAGGATTGACTTATAGGCATTGTTTGCTGAATCCACAAAGAAGATTCTTCGGTTTGTGAAAATAAGGGATAAGTTTACTGTGCATTTGCTTTTCTTTTAATTACTGTACAAGATTTCCCTTATGTAAATCTCACGAATTTGAATATTGATTTGCATCTCTTGTTTATTGACTACAAAGCAGATTTCATTGACCATGAGAAATTGTCTAGAGTAATGCATGATTTTGATGTTCCCTTAAAACTGATAAAATTGGTAAAAGTAACACTTGGTGTCACTTTTTGCAAGATTCTGGTTCAAGGATATCTTTCTAGTGGTTTCCTTGTCGATAAGGGAGTTAGATTAGGTGATGCCCTAACATGCCTTTTATTTAAAATTTTGTTGAAGAAAGTAATCAGAAAGTCTGGAATAAACATGAAGGGCAGAATATTTAAAAAAATTTTTCAAGTACTGACATTTGCAGATGACATAGCACTGATGGCCAAAAGCAAAAGATATCTGATACAACCAAAAGAATCTAATGAAGCTATTCAGAGGGAGGTTAAACCAGTGGTTCTCATTATTAACCAGAATAACTAAATATATGACTACTATTGGAAATAGTTACATCCTAACTCATCTGTTAATTGGGGATTACAAATTTGAAATGGTTACAGCTTTCATTTATCTGGGATCAATGTTTAACAAAAACAGTAATATCCTACCTGAAATAAAGAGACATATTGTTGTGGCTAATAAAGCTTTTTATGTATTAAAGCATTTATTTAGATCTGGCTTTTTATGTGTAAAGACAAAGTTATTTCGCTACAGGACCCTAATCTGTTCTGTCCTGACTTCAGAGACCTGGACTATGACCGTGAAGGGGGAAAGGATTTTGAGTACTTCTGAATGCAAGGTCTTGAGAAGTATTTTTGGAAGAATTCAGGAAAATGTTATCTGGTGTAGAAGATGTAACACTAAATTATACTGAATGTTCATAGAGCCAAATGTTATTCATTACATTAAAATAAGCCCCCTCAGTTGGACTGAGCATATTGTCCATTAGGAGAAATATTTTCAGGTAAACCAAATAACACAGGAGGAGGAAGACTGAGACTGCAATGGATAAATGCTGTAGAGGAGAATGATTTAGTCCTTAAAATTAAGAATTGGAGGAATTTGGCTGAAAGTAGGGGTGGGTGAAAACATCTAGTTCAGAAGGCCTTGGCTCACTCTGGACTGTTCATGCTGTGAATAATGATGAAATATTTTAAATATGTTTATGTACAAAGAAAGTATACAAGGAAAA
>KK120917.1:49545-60480 GCA_000611955.2 Stegodyphus mimosarum | reverse complement strand
TATTGGGCATTTTTTGAATAACTTTATGCTCTTAAATTAAATTAAAGTAACATAAATAAATAGTTTACAAAAATCTTGACAGAAACATTTTCCCAAAATTAATCCACCTACTAATCTGCCATTACATTCCACATATGTGTTGCTGGATTAATAAAATCATGAGCAATTTTACAGTGTTCAAAATGAAATGGTAATTTTACTAAGAGAAATTTTCTATTTTTCTATACCACTCTTACTATGTTTTTGATTTTTAATGTGGCATAAATCTCTGTAAGGGCTATTTTTAAGAATTTGGCTTTATTGGCTAACTGTGTGAACAAGTGTGCATTCATTCTACAGAATGTGAACAAACCAATTATGAGGTGCATTTAATTTGAAACTCTGCATCTGAAGCTGTGAATAAATAAATTCTTTGCACACATTGATTGCATAAACTCAAAATTAATATTAAAACAATGGAAACAGCAGCTTAAAAGCAACGATTTATCTAAAAAACAAAATTTGAAAATTCATGATGTGTCATCACTACAAAAAGAGAGTTATGCAGAAAATGTTATATAAAACTTTAATAATGAATAAAATTGATTTCTTTAATATACAAGGTGATTATAATTAAAGTTGAAATTTCAAAACACTCTAACTTTAAAACTGCTCATCAGAATGACTTGATATTTTACCAGAACAATCATGAGATAATAAAATTTTGTTTGCCGAAGGAAAAAAAATAGTTCCAAAATGTGCCGATAGATGGTGCTGTCAGGGTAATGTGAGGAAGTCCTAAATGGGTTCGTTAAACACAGGAATATTGTTAGCCAAAAGAAGACAGTAGACTTTAAGGGTTTGCAGGAAATTAATTGGTGAAAAGACAAAAATATATGTCTACAGTGAAAACAGTGATAGCACGAAATTAATTGGTGAAAAGACAAAAATATATGTCTACAGTGAAAACAGTGATATAACTAGAGGAACTTCGTGAATCGCCTTGTTCCGCTAGTAGTTGGAAGCACAAAACGATATGTTCCACAACAGATCAGAGAGTATCTGTGCTGATGCTAAATATGGTGCATGATGCTTACCTTCAAGTCAGCCAGATTCTCAATCTGCCTGCTGTAAACAACATTTTGTAAGTTTCTCCAAAGCTAAAAATTACATAGGTTTAATTCGAGGGAACATGGCAGCCATGCTATTGGAAAATGGCCGCTTATGATTCTGTCATCTCCAAACTGAGGGATCGGCAGCTGCTTCACATGAATAGCAATACACGGAGGAGCATCGTCTTACATGAATATTATGCGATTGATCACTGATGTTGACACTGATGCTACCAGAAGGACATGGTTATGCAAAAATGTTTCATACCACTTGCCAGAAATGGTGCTGGGAATGGAATGCACAGATATATTAGACTATATTAACAGGTGCAGCCCCTAGTCCACCTAGCCAGCATAAGCTGGCCATATGACTAAAAGGAGGACTGGCCAATCCAACCAAAAAGAGAAAGCCAGCAGCCCAGCTGCACCCCTCTTCCCAATACACAGATGTAATCTGCTCGAAGAAGAATAGACCAACGACAAACACTGCCTTTATTCCACACCACACAGGACCTTTTCAAAATGAAGGGGTAATTGCTGTAGCAGGAGCAGATTCTTAGTCACTTATATCTTGCAATTTTGAATATTGACAGAACCTTGCAAATGAAAATGGGCTTCGCTAGACCACAGAATATTCCATGGTCATCTATTGTCCCCTTCCATCTGGGGAAGAAGTAGTGCAAACGATTCATGTGTTTCCATGTCAGCAGGCAGCAGTTGTTGCAGAAGACAACTGACAACAGTGCAAAATGTTCCATAGGATTTTATCCACTGTGCTGATAGGCATATCCAACATTTGGCCAATACCCCATGCACTGCTAATTCCTACATAACTGTCTGTTCTTGTAACGCTGTGGCCACATCTTCCACTGCCGATGATGAAAGTTTTCGTCCTCTAACCTCGTATCACGTTAAATGAACTGATCTCTTCGAATTTATCTGTAATTTTTTGCAGGCCATATATGGTCATTGGACTGGATTTTATGCTTTTTAATATCTGGAACTTCCCGATAGTTGTTAATATGCACTGTTCTGATAGAAGCTTAACAAGCAAAGTGCGATGACGAAGCACTCAGGCAAAGCATTATTTGTCCCGCTAGTGTTCTGCATTTTTGTCACAGCTATGTCTGGGATACGCATGTTATGTCTTAGTAATTTGCATACCTCCACAACAGCTAAGTAAATGCTGACAGCACCATCTATCAGCAAATTTGTGAACTATTTTCTTCCCTCGCCAAACAAATTTCTTTGCATCATGATTATTCTGATAAAATATCACATTATTCTGACTGGTGGTTTTAAAGTTAGAGCATTTTGAAATTGCAACTTTAATTACTCTGTCTATTGTGTACTTTAGTGTACTTTTGTTAAGAAGTTTATTTGTTTATTTATATTAGAGAAAACAGCCATTAAAATTATGTTGAATTTTCTAAAAATCGAAATTTTGTTGGTTTACATCAAAAATGAGTGCAGATTACAGGTGTTCATAAATTATTGGAATTCTGCATTATCATTATTTTATCATGAGCCATGTTTGTTTTAATTTTATAATACCTTAATTATTTATAGAACTTTTAATTTAAATTCATTATATGTACATGCATTTTTTAATTTATTATATTTGCATAATCATTTAGACATCTTGCATATTATTGAATAGTTGCTGAGTCATCAATTTGCTGTTTTACTTATAGACTGGTCAAAATTTAAATCTTAAAAAACATACACAAATATTTAAATTATGTGTTCATCATTTATGCATATAGCTTAGTTATATACCAATTTTCAATTATCTTGGCCCAAGGTATGTTTAAATAACATAAAGTGGTTTTCATTTATGCATCATACTTCAAAAGATATATCCATTTATGTATTATAGAAAATTTTCACCAGACATTTTTTGTCAAAGTGCTCTCATTGTGCCTTTCTATAAAACTCTGTTATTGAAGACCATTTGAATGAATGTAGAAGAATGGGGAAAGATAAAATTTTTATCCTGTACTTTATCTTTGGTAATATGATAATTCTGTGTTCTTTTAATTTCAAAATGCTGTCTCTTGATTTCATATAATTGCATTAATTTCAACTACTGAATTTGCAAATTATTCATTGTGTGAAGAGTGAAAGACGAATAGTTCACTGTAGAAAAAACTTGATTTAATTTCTCATTTCTTTTCAGCATAGCGCATGTTAAATATTAATAATTGATGCTATTAATAAACTTTGTTTGATGTGGAAAAATATCCTTAAAAGATGTATTAACACTAGAAGTGCGGAGCTTTCTCTTTATCTAGAAGCACCAACAGCAGTCAGATTAATTAAATGTTAATTATTAGTGAATTAAATGTATATATCAATATGCAAATGCTTTTAAGAACATTAATTATAGATGTTTAAGAACTTCTTTAAAGAACAACAGATTATTTTTATAAAAAATAGATATTTTATTATAAATTTCAACTTATCCTTAATGAAACGCATTTTAATGCTTTTCGCAATTTTTATACAATTTTTTCAATACTAGAAGTGAATTTTCCACACACATATTAAGAACATTTTTTACACACATCACTTGTTTCATTGTTGTTGCAAAGTGCAATCTGGCACCGATACCTTTTGAGAGTCTGTTGCTTGCGTTAGAAATTTCCTAGGGCAATCTTGTGCTTTCTGTTCTGTTATAATGAAGCTCTCTTAACTCTTCTTCTAATTGAAATAGGAAGCTGTGCCTTGTAATATTTTTATCACTCAATTTATGGTAGATAAATGTAGGCATTTGTACCTGCTAAATCCAGTATATTATAGAAAACATGCAGAGTCCATCTATGTGAAGCAGCCTGAACAGAATATTTATGCATCATCTGGTCAAATGTATCAACTCCACATTTGGTTTTGTTGTAGAACTCTATTGTTTCCAGAAGTTTTTTCTTATTTTGTGAGTCTACATTTACACTCGGATGTAAGGTATTTAGAAGTAGGACAATTTTATTACTTTTTCCCTGATAGACCGTCAGTGTAGTTTCACCATTTCTTAGTAAAACTGTTTCAAATAGCTGGGTATTTGATTTCGTTACTTCATGTGGAATTTCTTTTCGATATCTTCTTCCTATACCCACAAAACTTGTGTTTTTAAATCCTTTACCTAATGATAATGAGGAAAATAATTGTACGCAATCAAATTTCTACCTGAATTCAAATTACTACATTTTCAGAAAGACTTTCAGTTTCACTTCTCTGTGTATCTTTTCCAAGATATAGGAAAGCATTGCACATAAACTTCGAGTCTACATCAACTAGCATCCAAAATTTGCTACCAAATTTGTCTGGTTTATTCGGCATATACTGTATAAACTTAACCCTGGCTTTGAATGGAAATAACTGCTCATCCATATCTAGATTTTCTCGTGGCTTATAGGAAATTATATCTGAAAAAAGTGCATGCAAATTTATTCTGTGAAATATGTACCTGTAAATTTATTCCGTGAAATATATATCTGAAAAAAGTGCAAACTTATCACTTTCTAAATGCTGAGTCCTAGTTGACTTTGAGTCGAATCTTAGATATTTCATAATATCTCAAAAATGATTGTGAGACATTGTTTCTCGAAAAAAAAAGGAGTCCACAAAAATTCATAATCCATATCATTGCAACCATTAGCTGCTCTTGCATAAATAATAGAAATAAAAGCATCAAGTTTTTCTAAAGATATTGTCCAATTTTCTTCATTGTTCAAAACTGCCTCTGCTTCTGTGCACTTTTGAATATCGTGTAACATCAATTCATCCATAAACAACCTCCAAGCACTCGACATATAGTTCCTCACATTTCTTTTTGCATAAGATGTTGGATCTGGCATTTCTTTTAGCACATCTGGAGCTCCATATTTTTCAGCTGTAGTTTGTGAAGTAGATGTCACAGTCCGCGAGGTTCCATCTTTCAAGACATATATAAAGCCTTTTTTGTGATTTTGAAAAGACATTCTCTTCCTCGTGTGTATCCTGAATTAGGTAAATCATGTTTTCTCTTTGATCCTGTATTGATGATGAAATAGTTGGCTGCAGAAATATCAATGGGCTGAAAACATTGGCACAATGATTGCTTTCTCGTGCTGTCTTCATAATCACTAGAACTATTATTTCCCCTTTAAGTATTTAAATTAAATCCTTTAACAGTTGTACAATTTCTTCTGGAGTCAGATATAGCAGTCTTCAAGCTGCCATTACAGCACGCTCGAAAGAATCAAATGCCATGAAACATAAACTGACTCAACTATTACAAACAAATGACTATAACATTTTGCCAAAAAGGGGTAGACCATTGACAGGTAGGCGGGTGGGAAAAGATGGATTCCTGTTGTAAATGAACAGTCAATGTAAAGGAATGTGTGGGCCACATGTTTTTCCAATGAAAGGTGTTTTTTGAGCGTAAGGGAAGTACATCCTATTGTAAATAATCCGTGAATGAAAGGAATGTGTAAGCCTGATGTTTTTTGAAGAAAATGTGTTTTCTGACTTAAATAACAAGATAAATCTACTCAATATTACTAGCAGTCAATATGGCTGCTTGTGGCACTTTTAGGGATAACTAATAATGTCTTCAATAATTTTAATTGTATTCAGTTCATACTTGGTACCTATAAGTTTAGAGGTTTTTTAGGAAAATCCAATAATTTGTGACTTCTTAAGGGAAGTTTTTTTTTAGGAATCCAAGGTGAAATGATAAAACAGTCAAAATAACTGCTCTGGCACTTCTAGTGTTAAAACTATTGAAAGAAGGTCTTTTTATTTGGAAAATGAAACTAAGAATTATTTGCCATTTATATATAAGTAGTAGTGATTAAAACACTATGCCACATAAAGTGGATTGATTAGTTTTGAAAGATTGTGAATATCCCTGAAAATGTAGCAGCAATATAACTAAAAGGTATTCAAGAAAGAGCGAGTGAACTTCTGCGTGGTTATGATGAAGAAGAAACTGATGGTGAAGATTATTTAATGAGAAATTCACACTGTGTCAGAAAAGTAACAGAAATATTGTAAATTCCGGTCATTACGTTAAATAATTTTATGCGATTTTAAAACTGTAAATGGAGATAAAATATGCAGTTTAAATTTTGGACTATAAACAAAACTATAATTAACAAATTTAACTATAAACAAAACTTAGTGTACCCAGTTATTAATTTTTTCTCATTCTGCATGTGATATTTTGATTACCTCTTTCTGTAATAACTAAATAAGTGATATTAGCAGAAGGGATCAAATACGTAATTGATTTCAATACATAAAATGTGTTGACTTTTATGGTCTTATCTATAAGTATGTATGCAAGTATACTGCTCAAAACAATTAAAGGATATTGCGGTTTTAGGTGGATTTTGTGGCTGGGAAACTTTTTAGCTGATTGATGCATGGTCGACAGATGTAGTAGGCTATATGAGAATAAATTACACATGTTTGGAAGAAAAAATGCATTTTATTGCGCATTTGTGTACAAAAGGAAAAAAACACAATTTGTGCATATGAGAAAAAAGAATAAGAAAAGGTGTTTTCTTCAAAGGAAATCATTTTCAGTAGGGGGTATGGTTTCCACGGACGGCCAGCAACGTTGAACACCTTTGAGGCATGGAGTCAATGAGGCTATTAATCACGAGTTGGGGTATTCTGTCCCACTCTTCCAGAAGAGCTCTTTCCAGTTCTTGGAGAGTTTGTGGGGGTGGTTGGCGGCCAGCAACTCGTCTTCCTAGAGCGTCCCAAACGTGCTCTATTGGATTCATGTCTGGAGAACACGCTGGCCATTCCATTCGTACGATTCCTTCCTCGAAAAGGAAATCCTCCACCAGGTTAGCACGATGTGGCCTGCAGTTATCGTCCATTAAAATGAAGTCATCTCCGATTGCTGCAGCGTAAGGGACTACAATAGGTCTGAGGATCTCATCCCTATATCGGCGACCAGTCAGAGGTCCATCTCGAATGATGTAGAGGTCTGTGCGCCCGTCAATGGAGATGCCACCATACACCAACACTCCCCCACCGCCAAATCTGACACTTTCGTGCACGAACGCAGGATTATTCCTACTGCCGCGGTCCCTCCAGACGAAAATACGCCTATTATCAGGATGAACAGAAAAACGGGACTCGTCAGAAAAAAGAACATTGCTCCATTCATTTCTCCTCCAGTTCACATGCTCTGTTGCCCACTCCCTGCGGTCGCGACGATGCCTTGATGTTAGTCTAACACATACCATCGGTCGGCGAGCATACAGACCTACACCATGGAGCCGGTTTCGGACAGTCTGAGTTGAAACCGTCCTACCAGTAGCCGAGCGAAGGTGTTGTTGGAGAAGAGTAGCATTCATATTTCGGTGTCTTCGAGCCGTTAACACTAAATAACGATCTTCATTGGGCGTTGTTGCCCGTCTACGACCTTGCCCTGGTCTTCGGCCTACACTTCCAGTTTCCAAAAAACGGTTCCAGATCCTGGAAATCACACTTTGTGACACTCCAATGGTTTGCGCTACTTCGGCTTGAGTTTGGCCCCCTTCTAACCTACCAACAACTCTCCAAGCTTCTGAATCGGTTAAATGACTTCGCTGAGACATCGTACTCATCGAAACAAAGCAGTCACTGAATGCCGATCATCCTTGTCTTCATTGTCTTTCATTCAGTTGAAAGTCAAATTTCATTCGCTGCCAATGAAGCGACGTTTTTGACGTCGAACTCAAAATTAGCATACTCCACAGTTTGAAAATCAGAAAAATTTGCATTTCTGATTCTCTTCTTCCATTTTCGGCAAAAAAAAAAAAAAAATTCCCTTATATCTTTATTTTATTTAAAACTTACAATATCCTTTAATTGTTTTGAGCAGTGTATTTAAATTAGCATATATTTACATAAAATTCAATTTTTGTGAAGTGCATGTATTAAAACTCTGTAATTATTAATCTGCATATAACTAGAACAAATCTCGTGTTTTGAGGAGCTTTTTTAATGCATTTCAAATATTGTTTTTGGCTTATGAACCAAGTTTTTTTTATGTAACTATATATGTTTCCCAATATTTTAATATTTTCTTATTTTTTGTTTCATTATCAGGGTTGTTTCAATAAAGTTGTTGATTTTGTAAATCAGAACTTGGGAGCTATTTTTGGAGGTGCTGTAGGCCTAGCTTGCTTTCAGGTATATGTAGTTTTTATAAGTATAAAATATGAAGTGCTTTTTAATTATAAATATAGGTGTAGAAATTATATGAATTGTATCCAATTTAATGTATAGAAGCAACTGTAAAGACCTTGGAGTATTTTTATTTTATCAGAATATAGATAGGAATGTGTAAAATAGATATGAGCCAGTTTCTCTTAAGTCCTGCCACCCTTTAAGCAGATAGTCCTCCCATGCTTTGGCTTATTTAAATAAACAAAATGTGTGAGATTATGTTCACAAAATGGATTTCATTTTATCATAATTTCTATTTTGAATTATTCTTGTTATAAGAAATAATTAAAAAAAATTAAATGTGTTGCGTGCATATGTGTTCATAATAAATTGAATGCAGACAGAACTGATGATAGCTTGATAAAATTTATTTTACCTTAAGAAACACTTCACAGTTCTAGAACTTTCCACAAAAATACTCATGTAGCTCTTCACAGTATCACAGAGTACAATCAGCAGTTACACTTTAAACAACTAAGAACATTAAACACCACATAATATACCACATAATCTAAAGAGCGAAGCTAAGGTGGATATCTCAATACTCAATTCAACTCTGAATTAACAACTGAGAGCAAATGCTCTCTCCAGTCATATAGCTTCCACTCAGCTGTCAAGAAATCTATAGTACTTCTCGAAATTACTGGAAGGCATATGAAGGCCAGATACAGTTCCAGCTCCTTACAGCATCAATTACAGTTATTCAATTACAGTACCCATTATATTTTTACAGGGACCAGACCAAAATGTTGCCAATTGGTTGCGAAGCTCGGTGACATTTAGCAGCAAAAATTAGTTACCAAAACTGTTGCCAGCTTGGCAATATCTCGCCAAGCCAGCGAGTTTGCTGTTTACGAAATGTTAAATACACTTGCCCTGTATTCTTACTTCTTTTGACAACCTTTCCTTCTTTAGATTTTCATGTGATTAAAAAAAAAATCAAGTATAATTTTATTATAATTATTCATATATGCGCAAACTCGTAACAATATGTTAAAGTTTCAGCTTAGAATTTTTTTAAACAGTAAATTAAATTTCTAAAATGATACTTTTGAAAAATCATGCATTATAGAAGAAGGCTAAATTTTTATCTGTCAGTGAGTAACAGTAATAGATATCTTGATTTTTATGCACATGTATTTATAACTGTCAGTTTAAGTTATCCTTCATTTTCTCTTAATATTTATAACTGTTAGTTTAAGTTATCCTTCATTTTCTCTTAATTTTAGTTTTATATTTAATTTTAGTTTCTGAAACCCTGAAGAAATATGCTACTGATCTTATTTTTCACATTTATTTTTAACTCTGAACTTGGATAGTTTAACATGATGACATACATATTCCATAATTTAAAAGTACAGTTCCAGAAATCTATTTTTTGCTCCTTGTAATTTTATAATTAATGTTGCTTTTCAACAATATCATGCATTGACTGTATTGCATTTTAATAAATTTAAGTCTGATACCATATTTAAATAACTATGAGTAAAAAAAAATTGTAGCCTTCATAAGGATCAACTAAATTGAAGATTTTTTGAATGAATTTTAATTGAAAAGCAGACTTAGAATTTCTAGCTAAAATAATGAAAAACAGATTTTTGAATGGTTAAATTTAATATAATTATCTGCTTATTTGAATAATTAATTCTAGCTGTTTTAATACATAAACTATGTAAACATAAATAATAATAGATAATTTCTTAGATAGATAATTTCTAATCGATAATTTCTTAAAATGGGAGTACATTTTGTTCAAAGAATATTTAGTTATTACCTGTTTTGTGTTATAATAATAACAGTTGTTTAAGATATTTATGTAAAATATTTGTTAGCTTTAAATTGTTTTGGGCTGTTTTAGAATTATATACATTTCTGTAAAATATTCTTTGGCTTTAACTTCTGCTAAATGTGAATTTTCTTCCCTTAATATTTCTTGTTTATTTTTTAGCTTTTGGGTGTAATATTAGCATGCTGTCTTGGCAAATATATTGATAAAGCCAAATATGAGCCAATGGGATAATTTTATGAGTAAGTTCTTTTAGAAGAATTTAACATCCAAGTTTTTAATGTTTTTTTTATTATTATTATTTGAAATGTATTGATTTATGTTTTGTGTAACAGCTTTATAAAGTTTAATGCTCCTTAAAGAAAGCAAATCTACAATGGTGTTGCACATAATGTCAATGAATGCAGTCCATTCTAAGATAGCATTTCTGCGCCTCTAAAAAAAGTGTTCAGGACATGATTTTTAATAAATTAATATGGAATAATTTTAATCCAGTCTTGATCTTATTCAGAATCATGAAACATTGTAAAAAATGCAAACAATATTAAATACATCATTATGTTGGAAATGTTAGAATTTATCAGTGTACTAGATATAAGAATATTTGCATATATGGTATTATATATGCATACAATTTTAGGTTTTTAGTTTAGTATGTGTATTCTTGGTTTATCATTAGAAGTGATTGTCTGATCTGCTCTTGATCTTGTTGCACATCTTTTTTTTTTGGGGGGGGGTAGGGAGAGATGGGGAAGGTCCAGTTTTGCAAAAAATTTTTTTTCTCCCTACCCTTCAGACTGGTTTTGATGTGTACTGCATGATAGTCATTAAACAGATCTTCCACTC
>KK120917.1:35479-49488 GCA_000611955.2 Stegodyphus mimosarum | reverse complement strand
TATTATTTTATGGTCAAAATAAATTTCTGTCTGGGCTTTATGATGTTACTTCTCAAGAAAGGCTAACAGTTCTTCAGCAGTAAATTAATGTTAAGAAATGTATTTACATACCCATTCCTCTGCTCATTGTCCTTGTTTATGCTTGTTGCTTAAACTGAAAGTAAACGAAATTTATCTGTATGTGTTAAAATATTCATGGTGGTTCATAATGAAGGATATTTTGGGCCGCGAATTACCACTGTACATAACTCAAATGTACACCTTACACAGACGCACACAAAAAAAGGGGAGGAAACAGTTCTGTGTCTTCTATTCCACTGGGCTGATTGATGAAATTTTACTTGATTTTTCATGTTTCGAAACGGTAACTTAGAATATATATTAGATTTATATATAGCATTGTTCTAACATAGGTATTCTGACACAAAATCAGACTTCTGGATTGATATTACAATTTTTTCCTTATTTTGATTCTGCAACTTAAATTATACCTAAATATTAAATTTTGTAAAGTTTGATGAGAACCTTACTGAGATTTTTTTTAATTTCGTCTTGGCGCAGTTTTTTAGTTAGCGGTAACCAATTTTTCTTTACCTTTCACTGTGCACGAGCAGAATAAAAGATGCATTCTTCATTCTTTCAAATAATTTTAACAAAGTGTGTGAATAATATTTGGTGTTATTATATATTATAACAAATATGCCAGATTTCAAAATGTGCTAATCTATAAATTCAGGTATGTCTTTGGAAATTGTAAATAAAAAATTCTAATGTTTTGCAGGTATGCCAAGAAATGCATCTACTTTAAGATGGAAAAATGTTATAACTTATAATTTAAATTTTTTCAAAAAATTTATGAAAATTACTAAAAAATGCAAATTTTAGAAACATCAGAAAACAGCTGCGTATTTTATTTGGATTGAACCTAAATTTTGAATTGTGAAAGAAGGAATCCAGTAAGTTTAATTTAAAAAAAAAGAGATATTAATATATATATACCGTATTCAATTAACATTGAGGAGCTAAAATTTTGAGAGCTAATTTTCTAAAAACTAGTCATGCGATTTTTGGAAAACTTGGCACTTTGGCACAATTTGAGTCATAGAATTGAAATATGGGGGAAAAAAAAAGTAGATGTGTCATTTCAGAAAAGGTCTAAATTTTTGTATACCTATGTTAGAAAAATGCTATATATGAAACTAATATATGTCCTAAGTCATGCTTCCAAGATATGAAAAATGCAAGTTAAATTTCATCAATCGGACCAGTAGAAAAGGAGACACAGAACTGAACCGCCTTTTTTTTTTGTATAAGATGTAATTTTTTTTAATTGAAAATGATTTTAGAGGTGTTTGATAAGACTTAAACCAGGGGTTGGCAACATGTTTGTCCTTAAGGGCGCAATACTAAATTTGAAAATCACCGAGGGCGCATATTTTACAGATAATCAACAGGTATAAATAGGCATTAAAAAAAACAGATTTTTTATAACTTTATTTTGTTGGTGTCATACATAATGATACATATAATTCAGTGTGAAACTTGGGTGTCCATATTTTCAGCTAATTTCTTATAATTGGGGATATATTTAGAGTTCCCGGTCCTTAAACAATTATCTAAATGTGAGTCATTAAGCTTTGCTCGGTATTTTGATTTCAAATATTTCATATTTGAGAACAAAGACTCGCAATTGTATGTTGTTTCACAATATGAATAAATTTTTAGTGCACATTTGCTTAAAATAGGATACTTATTTTCATCGACTAAGTTCCAAAACATTTTATCATTACTGTGCGCTTTTAAAATAATATCACTTTGCAAGTTTATTTGTAATTCTTAGGTCTTCGATATTATGAAGCTTGAAATACACTGAAACTATTTCAAGGACATCATCTTCAGTAACATTGAATGGATTTATGAAAAATCTTAGAACGGGTTCTAATGCTGCAAAATCTTCAAATCTAGAAGAAAACTCTTCTATTAGCTTATCTATAATTTCTAAATATGATGTAGCAGTAAAATTTTCATTATTCAAATTTAAACTCTCAACAGTATATTTTATATTTGGGAAATGTGATAATGGTTCTTTCAGTAGATGGGATTTCAACAACACCAACTTGCATTTGAATGCATTTACTGCACTAATCATGTCAGCGATATGCTGATTTTTCCCTTATATTTTTAAATTTAATTTATTCAACTTTGCCGTAGTATCTGTCAGAAATCCGAGGTCGATTAGCCAATCCTTATTTTCTAATTGCTCGTAAAATTCGCCTCTTGATGCAATAAATTCCTTTATTTGTGGCAAAAGCATGATAAACCGCTTAAGTACTTTACCTCTGCTCAGCCACCTCACTTCAGTATGTAAAAGAAAATGAACTGAACGTCCTCATCTTCTAAAAGTAATTTAAACAATCTGTGTTGCATAGCTCCCAATCTTATGGAATTAATAATTTTTGTTACCATTGTAAATACGTGTTGAAAACCGATTGTTTTTGCGCATAACATTTCTTGATGTATGAGGCAATGATAAGAAATAAATTTCGGGAATAAGGAATCCTGTCTACATAAGGCAATAAATCCTTTTTTCTTACCAGTCATTGCTAGTGCCCCGTCTGTTGTAATTGACGATAAATTTTGTACAGGTAATTTTACATCTGTTATATACTTTTTAAAAGTAGAAAACATATCTTCTCCTCTGGTGCTTACCTTTAATGGCAGAACTTTAAGGAATTCTTCTTTTGTTGTAAAATCAGAAAATACCATCTTCACGCAAATTGCTAATTGTGGTATATTTATCACGTCTGCCGATTCATCCATCTGTAGCGAAAAGAAAATACAATTTTCCATATCATTTGCTAATTCTGCCTCCAAATTCTCCGCAATTACTTCAATTCTTCTAGTAACAGTTCATGCTGATAATTGCAACGTGTTTATAGCTGAAACTATTTCCTTTTTATTTTTAAATTCTTCAAAAAGTGAATCAGCAGCATCTAACATGGCTTCTTTCATTAATTCTCCATCTGTAAATGGTTTTTTATTCTTAGCTAGCAAATGCGATATTTTATATGACGCGATCGTAGCTGCTTTATGTTGTTGCAGTGGTTTAGTAAAAAAACTTTGCTGGCTAGTTATTGAAAATTTTAAAGAAATAATTTTTTTTCTTCTAATTTCAGAGTTCATTGGATAGTCACTCAAAATTGGTATGAACGGTCTTAAAATGTCGTTCAATATTACTTTTCTTGGGAATTGCAACACTATTATTACACAACAAACAAATACACTTCCCTTTGTAATCAACGAAACAATATAGATGTTCCCATTCATCGTTAAAATAATATGTTCTTTTTCTTTTACATTTATCCATGAAGGGGTTTGAAAGAAAAGAATTATTTCGGATTACTTGGTAGTTTTAAATGCATGGTCTACGCGTGGTCTATTCAAAATACGATCACACACTAACAAAAAATACGTGCATGTTATTAGATACGTCAAGGTTAGTAAACTGCTAATCTATGCACAATCCTAAACTCAACTGACTACTATCTAACCATGCTAGCGAGAGCAGTTTGGCTGAGGGCCAAGATGGGTAGTTTAATTGAAGGGGTGTGTAGATGAAAAGCACGGGTATTTTTCCTTCTCGCAGGTCAAAGGGGTGTGGGTGAAATCGAAGGTCAGGGGACATTTAGTGTCTACCGAGCTACTGCACTCACCCCTACATAACTGATAGCTGTACCCACTTCTGCCCCAAACCGGATGTTTACATAGATCTGGAATACGTGGTCAGACAGTACTTGCTGTATATCGCCGTTTGACAAGAGTAAGTAAATCGCTCTGGTTATCATACATTTAAATTAGCCCTGCGAGGGCGCATTAAAAATCGATCGGGGGCGCCGCATTGCCTACCCATGACTTAAACCATTACACGTGCACTTATTTTATTACTTATTTTTATTGCTTTATTTTTTTTATTATGTATATTTGATTTTTTTATGGATTTATGAATTTGTTTTCTGTCGAATTTTATGTTTGAATTTCTTTTTAAAAAAAGTTGATTATGTTGAGTAAGTATATTTAAATATTCATCTAGTATGTTGTATATATAGTTATGGGATACTCTCGGATACCCCCTGGATGCTGTCCCTCAAAATTGGGGTGTAAATACACTGGTGAAAAAAGTTAAGAGAATTTTCATACTTGATCTGCGATCTCGAGGACTACTGGACAGATTTTAATAAAATTTGGTGTGAACATAGGTTGATATAATACAAACAAAATAAACTTTCAACAGTTATAAACAAAATAAACATTCAACAGTTATAATAGACACACATGTTCGTGTGTAACACTCATGGAAGTCTGAAGATCTGAAACAGCGGTCGCAGCAGACACAAAAGAAATGGATTAATAGGGGGTATGGTCTCCTCTTAGTCGTACTGGAAATAAGGCAGTTTATCAGTGCCTGTGGCAATTAGTCCCACTCATTCTGCAATGCTGTTTTCAGTTCCTGGATGGTTCTCGGAGGGGGGTTGCGAGTTGAAATTACCCTCCTCTGAGCATCCCAGACATGCTTTATAGAGTTGAGGTCTGGAGACCTGGCTGGCCAATCCATCCGGCAAATATCCTCAATCTCTAGAAATTTGTCGACCAGAACTCTATGTGGCTTCGCGTTATCATCCTGTAAGATGAACTCAGGGCCCACTGCACCCCAGGAAAGGTGAACATAGAGCTCCAAGACCTCATCCCTATACCTCACACCTGTCATGGAGCCCTCTGTCGAAGACGTGGAGAGGTGTATGGCCATGCAACACGATGCCTGCCCAAACCATTACACCGCCACTGCCATAATTGTGATTTTGCAGACATTGGAGGGTAGGTAGTGGGTCCTTGGCTGTCTCCATATGAAAGTACGGCGAGAATTGATGTTTAGGCTAAATGGGACTCGTTGGTGAACAGAACAGTCACCCATTGTTCCGTACTCCAATCACTATGCTGCTTGCATAATGCTAATTGGACTCTTCGGTGCGTAGACATGAGCAGGACGCAAGCAGCTGGTTTTCTGGCAAACAATCCTCTCTCATTCAACAGTCACCCTTGTTACATGGGTTCCTGTGACTGTATACAGGTCTCGAGAGAGCTGAGAAGCTGTAGCCCTCTAAAATGGAAATGTATGCCTTGCTAAAATGGACAAATAGCAATCTTCTGTGGCCGTCATGGCTCTTGGACGACCATGCCCAGGCTTTCTCTCAATGGATCCAGTATCCTGGAACTGTTTCCATAGCTTACACATGATGCTGGGCGTTAAACTCTCTGTATATCTGGACTTGCGATTGGTTTGCCTCTAACCTCCCCACAATTTGCCACCTCATTCCATCATCTAAGCATTGGTGGTTACTCATTTTTTCTGTTCCAATGTGATTTTAACCGATTGCTGCAAGATAACACCAAGAAATTCGCCGAGGATAGTGAATGCAGTTCGTCTTACCCTCCATGTGCTTTTAAAGCCTGTTTTTCTGCTAGCTCCACCTACACACACATGTACGTATTTGCCGTACAAGATTTGCACTTTTATCTAGAAGCAGTGATTTTTCCTTCAGTTCAGTTCTTTTCATGCAATTCGATAAAATACGCAAATTCTCTTAATTTATTTCACCAATGTAGAAGTCCAGCCTCTTTGAGGCTCTGGCTCATTCACCCATGAAATTCATGGACAAGACATCATGGATATCTATATGTAGTTATATCAATGTAAAAATTCATGGATGTCTATATGTAGTTATATCATTCAGCAGATCTTTTACCAATAGGTGATGGATCAAAAATAGGCATTATTTATTTAAAAAATCAAAAATAGGCATTATTTAAAAACCAGGAAAGTAAAATAAAGTAATCTAGACTTGGTAGAAGTTAATTCTAGATAGAACTTGGTAGCAGTCAATGCTAAGTCTTTGCCAGTGAGGGACAAATTTGGGCTACGTGGAACTTGATTACTTGGATTTTTGGAATTATAAGTTGATGATTGCTTGACAATTACAAAAAATTGTTTGCAGTGCTTTAAAATTCAGCAGTGCATTACCAATAATTTTTCTTTTTAAAAAAATTAGTTTGAAAAGATACAATTTCAAAGATAAATAAAGTTCATTTATGTTGTTTTCTAACCATATTTCATCAAAATAAAATTTTTGATAAGCTTGCTGCTAGTTAATCAAATTTTAAAATTTGCCCTTTTATCATTTAGCTAAAGTATCTGAAATAATATTTAAAAAAAAAAAACACCATTTTGCACATTAAAATGTATAGAATCGAGACATTTTTTAAAGATAAAATTTTGTTACCAAATGAAAATTCATTTCTTCAGATCTGTGAAAATTAATTGCGAAACCAACCACCTTTTACATGAACATGACACAGGATCTTAAAAATAGCAGCAAGGGTACAGTTTAATAAATACTTTGCTTTGCATTAACATGAAATTAAATCCATTCTATAGGGTGCTGTGCAGTTCTTTCCTGTGCATACTATATTGCTTTTGATAATCAGATACCTACATATCGAGTTTTAATGAAAGTTTCCCACCACCACAAATATCATCTGCGCAAACAGTTCACATTGGTATGTTTAATTATATTTTGTCAAACGATTTTTGGCATTTGAAAGAAAGAGACTTCATTTTGAACAATGTATTGTGAAATTAAAAAAAAAAAAAAAATTATTGTTAAGTACAAGGTGTCTCAAATAGAACTATCATGCTACCAGATTAGAACCATCATTTACTTCCACTTCTGTTGCAAAAAGTCAGCTACAGAATGTCACCAAATCATGTGTGTACAGCTTTAGGTACTAATGTTGTATCACAGACACTGTGAAGGTTTAGTACTGTAAGTTTCAAAACAGACTCGAAGCAGAACGCTTTGGCTAGCCTACTGATGTTGATGAGACCCGCCTGCGAGAACTTGTGGAAGAAGATCAGTTGAAGTACTCGAGAGCTTGCTAAGGAGTTAGATGTTAGTGCCATGTCTATTAGTCGTGCTATACATCGCATAAGCTTGACATACAAGTTAAATTGCTGGTGCTGCATGAGCCTGACTCAAGCAGATAAGGACAGACATGCTCGGGTCTGCACTAATCTGCTCAAATATCAATGCAGGGACAAAGTTCTTTACCACATCATCACTTGTGATGAAAATTGAATTTACTCCAACAAAACAGGCCGAAAAGAGGGTTGGTGTGCATCCGTTGAGCCCTTTGGCAGTGTCGCAAAGTGGCATTTGACTAACAAAAAGATCATGTTTTGTATCTGGTGGGATTGCTGTGATATTATCCACAAAGACTATCTGGAAAAAGGTAAAACCCTCGACAGTAAGGTATACTAGTGATGCTAGTCTTTATTGATGCTGCTAGCAAGGAAAAATGTTGAATTGATTTCCAGTGCAAAAAAGAAATGTTCTGTCAAGTTAATACAAGACCACGTGTGTCTGTATTCACCAGCTGGACTCTGTACAGACTAGAATGGGATCTGTTGCCACACTCCCATACAAGCCTCGACATCACTTCTTTGGATTTCTACCTTTTTTTTCGCACCTGCAGCTACATCTTGCTGGCGCTATCTTCTATTCTGCACAGGATGTCCGAAATGAGGTTGATCTGTTTTTGGACTCGCCAGCAAGTTTCTGAGTGGAAGGCTTTGAAAAAGTACCAAAACTTTGGCAGAAATTAGCAGATTTGGGTGGTGATTATTACCCGCATTAAAGGTACTGCTTTCATATTTTTTTCTAACTTGAATTAAGAACGTTTTTTGGCAGAAAATTTTTGTTAGAACCGGATACTTTTGGTGATTTGTATGCCTTGCAGAACAAAATCGCATTAACTTTTGTAAAAGCTTTTGATCTAAAAAAATATATATTTTTTTTTACATTGATCAATTCTTGAAATATCTTTTTAAGTGTAGCTAAAGTCAAATGCTTTAGGAATTCTATAGTGGAAATAAAGTAATTTTAAAAAACATTATTCAGTTATTTCCTTTTGTGACTTGCAGTCTTATTCTCTATTGTGCGTATGGTTTTTATTTATAGTAACAAAAAAGTAAATTTATTACAGTTATATCATCCCTAATTTTGTAATTGTATCATGAGTTCAATAAATGTATTTTTTGTAATGTAAATGTATTTCTGCAGTATATTATTCTATTTAATTATTCTATATATGTATAAAATATTTTTTATTTTTAAAAATAATTATCAAAATCATGTTCATTAGATTTAGAATTGTGAGCATTTATTTTAAGCATTTAATTTCATAAGCTTAATCTTATTTTGTTCTTTACAGGTTTATAAAGTTACTATTGAAATATATATTCTTGCTAAACATTCTTTTTGATGTCTCTTGGTCACAGTGCTTGGTCAGTCTCATTGGAATCGCTTTTGATGTTCCATTTCACAATATTCTATTTGTTATATATATATCCCCACAGTGTATTCTTTTATGCATTTTAAAAAATGTATCTCATTTTGTAAGTGTTTTATATTGAATATTTTTGTTTTTAAAAATTTAATATTTTAAAACATAGATTTTGGTGTTTTAAATAATGTTTGATGCATCATAGCATTTAAAGCTTTTACATCTTAAAATTTAGCTTAAATAAATAGTAATGTAAATTGATAAGTAACAAAGTCAACAAAGTAATTTTTGGTGAAGAATTTTAATAACTTGGTGTTTGAACTTAAAAATTTATGTAAAATTATGAAGATCTGATTCCCACCCCCAAAGTCAATCTAAGTGATTATATAAAAGTGTATGCATAAAATGCAGCTAACTTTGAAATTCAGTGATGCATTTACATCTACATTGAAGTATTATCTGTTGAAAATGAATGCATTTTTTTTAAATCAAAATTCTGAACTTTTCTTGGCTGTTTTCTATGAATTTTGAACTATTTCTCTGCACAGTCTTGATGTTATATTTTCAAATTATATGTGTTTCATGATGTAAATTTTTATTATATATACTGTATATCTGAGTCTAATAAAGAGCTTTGCCAAAAGACAATTTTTATGCATCCCTTTTTTGGGAAATTTTATACACTGTTTATGATATAAGTATATCAGGACAGAATTACTTTAATGTACTAAATGCCATACATTTTATCTGCAGCATATTATATTTACAAACAAAATTCAACTTTTACAATAATTAATGATTTAATTAATATTTTGTTGTTGAAGGGGAGGGTACACCTTGGAAGACGTTCTAAGAGAAACTGGCTTATAGTCATGTTACACATCAGGAAAACAATGAAAACGTCCATTTGAACATGAATCAAATTACTACCATTCAACCATTTTACCACTTGACCACTGATGGGCACAACATCAAGGAAATACTTTAAATATAGCTTGATATAAAACGTATTAAACTCAGTATAATGGAAAGTCTAATTTTGATCAGATTTCAATGCAATAAATAAATAGTCTGATCAATGTAAAAAAAAACTGACTCAAAAGTATTCTATTTTTTCTTGTTCCGATTATCAAGAGCCTTACACTTGTGGCAGAGTATTTGCATTCTGATGAGAATATGTGTATCTTTGCCATTTGCATGCAGTATCCATGTTAGCTGCGTTGTACCTGTGCACACTCTTTGTAGCAGGAGTATAAAGACTTGAACATTTTGCTGAGAGACTCACTTGTACCTGTACTTCACTGTTCCTGCTTGTTTGTGGTTGACATTTGGCGTCATCTTATCATGTATTTAATTTCGTATTTTACCTTTTAATTTTAAATAAAGTTTATTTTATGGTTTACTAGTCCTGTGCTTTCCTTTTGATGAACCTTCTGACAAGTTGGGTGTTTTGTGGCATAAGCCATTGTCACAGACTTTTTAATGTGTATTCCCAGAGAATATACACATCAACAGCTTGAAAATTTTGTCATAGAGTTAAGCAAATTTCAGTGTTTAGAGAATCAAGTTATACAAATTTTTAGTTTCCTGTTATTATTACTTCAGTGTGGTAAAAAGGGAAGTTTAGTCTAAATTTTGAAACTTAATGCAAACAAATGTTTTAGGGGTTAAGGTAAATGATGGGGTGAAAATGGATTTGAGATGCCATCCATAATATTTCCATTGAACTGGTGAATTTGCTAAATTTAGCAATTCTGAAACATGAGCAATGAATTTGCCTCTGCGCCATATAACAATAGAAATATGTCATGGTCAATTATCAAACAACCATGCTTTGAAGATTTGAAGACAAAAAAATAAATCTGGCTCATTGTATAAATTGAAGCCCTGAGACTTATTTTAGGTCATTTATAGATTTACAACTCGCAGCTAGCAACACAGATGAGATGTATTGAAATAATTCGATGCAGACAAATTTTTTGTCATTAGGTGAGGCAGCTTCCAGTCAGGCTGTCTTTTACAGAGATTGACTACTACAAAACAAACAATAAAAATGCTTGCAGTAGTGTTGTATTAAAAGTGCACAATGTAATGAACATCCCATTATGTTTTTAATATTGGGTCCTCCAAAACGTTGTGTGGTTTTTGAAACTGTAGAACTTCTTATCTTATTATTGCTGACAGTGATCTTGATCAAAGTAGATGCTGAAATACAGGCTTTTCTGATCATGTTACATAATTTTAGTTAGTGCTGTAACGTAATTTTGTTTCCAGTGCAGTGTTAAAAATTCAGAAGTTCATTTTCATCATATTATGCTCATTTATTTAAAAAAATGTAAAAAAAAATTCTAGTCTGATTGCTTCTAAAATTTATGCTGTATTTGAATAAAATGCTGATAACTCGGGTAGAAGCACGGAAATTTCAGCCTCAAATATGGTACTCACTCTGGACGTCTATCCTTTGTAAACAAAGATCTATCAAAAGAAGCTTTTGCTGATAATCCACATTATGCAGTTCAGGAACTATCAGACTAAATATTCTAAAAAATATAGTATTTGATCCTTTAAACTGGTATATAAGCCACTATGATGCATGGATACCCGTTAATAGAGCAGAATATGCTTGTTTGAGTTTCGAAAGAAGCTCCTTTTTTTAAATGTATCATTGCTGAAGATGAGAAGTGAATACTATACAATAATGTTACAAGAAAAACATGGGGTAAGCCAAAAGAACCTCGTTTAGTAAAATTGTGAGGGGGGCTGCATTTCAACAGGTAATGCCTTGCGTATGCTGGGATTGGAATTGAATTTTTGCCATCAAATTGGACAATAAATTTGGAAAAATATTATTCCCAAACGTTATTTTTAAAAGCATAAGTTGAGGTAAGTGTTCAGAATTTTCCAATCTCCGAAGTGTTGTCTTCATGATGATAATGTTTAGGCTCTATTTTGATGATTGTCAAAGATTATTTGAGTGGGGTGTTTTGTGTCACTCTGCATAGATCTTACCTCTGTTTTCTTTAAAATTCTCTGAACAGCTAGAGTTTACATCTTTGGAGACTGCCAGACTCCTCAATAGTTTATATCTGAGTACATAACTATCTGTTATTACTAGTCAGGTACTCATCAAGAACCTGACTTATAATCAAGATAAATACAGTAATGATTACTGTGTGAAGGTTATAGGAATGATCCTTCTGTCGCTACCTAGTGTTGCAAAGCTCATCTGCATGAATTGTTAGTTATTGCTGGTATGCATAACCACCGACCACGTGCTGATGCGATGAGGAGGTAATGCAATATGTTGCACCTATGTTATCAATCAATATGCAAATTTAAAACTAAATTTAAAATATAGTTTATAAAAAACGAACTTTTTATTGTTAAGCCTTTTAGTAGTAAGAATGGGTCATATTTTTTCTTTATGGATAATCTAGAATTAACTCTTGTATACATTCATAAAATTATTTTGATATGGTTTCCAAAACATTTTCTATTCAGAAAAGCGGACATAAAAGCTACAGAAAAAGGTATTTTTTTTAATGTAGATACATCTAATTTATTGAGTTCACATTATCTATATGTAAAATTGAATTTGAAAAATTAATTAATCAAAGGTGACACTCTAGTTCCTGACAATTTTAGTCGTCTTCGGAAGGAACACTTCAGAAAGCACATCCCAGCACTACTATTGGATATTTGGGGTGTTTGCAAATAGCCAGACATATTAAATTGTGGGTTTTATTGCCTGTGTATAAAGTGCGGCATGGGATTTACGAATCGTCTTAATGCTTCTGATGGTGTACTACATCTGTGATTAATACTGCATTGTCAGTGTCCAGCATATTGCTTTTGATCTATATCCAAACAACAAAACCATTTTCAACACAGTTCTCTGCCTAAAAGAGAAGTAGCATTGTGCTATACCCTTGATATGGCACGCCTAGATGTTCAGGTGACTCCATGGGCTCTATTTTGATACTTTTGTCTTTACAAGCTGAGCATGAAAATAATAATCTGAAAATAATAAGTGAAGCATAGAACTTGGATATCAATACTTATACGAGAAAGTTTAAATAATCATAGTATTCATTACAAATGATAATTTTATCTACAATCATGTTTATATCAAAGAAATACATTGTCTAAAATCAATGGTTCACAACCTTTTTTGATTTGGGGAGCCCTTTTAGAATCAACTCCTATGGTGAAATCCTTTTGGGGTATTGTTCGAATTAATGATATTTTAGAATAGAAAAAGGGGAAATTTAGTAAAGAGATATATAAACAATTGAACAATTCAGTGCTTCTGAAAATGAATTTATAGTTAAAAACTTTTTATTTCCCATAATATCAATTCATTCTCAATTTTGATGTCAAAAATTAGCCGTACATAAAAATTTTAAACTTCAATAAATCAAACCGCTTTGTATCGCATACTTTATTTATTACTGAGAGCAATAATTAAGGCCCATTATAATAAATTGGGTTCCTGCAAGTTAATCGTTATATGCAATTGAATTGACATACATACATACACTGGTTATCATAAATTAAGAAAAAATCACAAAAATATCGATAACTCCCTCAAAAATTAGCCAAACCGTATAAAATTTGAATATGTTGCCAAGTAAGAGTAGCTGAGTAAAACTGCAGTATGCAAATTAGTGGCGATGCACTCAGAATACGCCATCTCCGAGGAACATGAAAGTTCATGTTTGAGAGCAAGACCACATATTTCATTGTGATAGTGACATCAGAAATCTGAGATAGCTAATTTGTAACAATGACCTCTAGGTATCATTTGTCTACAGAAGCTGTTCCCACTTGTAATACTATCCCACACTGGGTCACTTCATAAGGTATATGAATAAAAAACTGCTAGGAGCTACAAGGATGACACATATCTCTGAAAACGTGGAAAAAGCCAGACAAGTTCGGCCGTGCAGTCCAAATCAATCTGTTGGAAGCATTCTTAGCAATTTGGCCACAGTAATCATTTGGTAAGGTGTATTTTGCATTTAGATCTACAATGCCATCCCATACAAATTAAGACATTGTGCAACACTTGAAGCCCAGGGATTATGCATGACAGAACTTCGCATGAGATAGCAATTTTTGAGCAAAATGACAACCTCATTTTGTTCATGAGCGATAAAGCTCATTTCTATCTCAATGACAACTAAATAAATGGAACTAAAGTTAATGAACTTCTGAAAATCCAAAAGAATTACATGAAAAATTGCTGTCCTAAAGTGATGGTTTGGTGCACCATGGACAAAACTGACATCATCGGTCCTTCCTTGTTTTCAAGATGATAATGGAAATACTGTTACTGTGAACCTAGAATGCTATATTAAGATGATAAACAACTGCTTTTTACCTGAATTATGATGAAAACATATTCCCATCATGACAGCTCACACAATTAGAGCATCAATGGACGTTATTCGTTTTCTCTTTCCCAATTTGGTGACATTCATTAGCCTGTTCAATCTCCTGACTTATGTATGTGCAATTGTTTCTTGCTGTTATTCATCTCAAGGCATGTGTATATGAGCCTAAGCCCTGTATATTGGAAGAAGTAAAAGAAGCTATTTGTACGGAAGTCT
>KK120917.1:17910-35460 GCA_000611955.2 Stegodyphus mimosarum | reverse complement strand
GAAAGAGTGGAAACCAACTTCCAAGAATGTCTTCAGAAATGCATCAGTGATATTTGACACCAGAGGAGAGACTGTTTTCCATGTTTGGTTCTGTCAAATGCTATTTTAAAATGAATTGAAATCTGTCAATTAATTTCATTATAAGAAAAAATCAAAGAATTTGTGATTATTTAAGAAAAGTCCATCATTTCTGCCTTATCTTGTATTAATGATAAAAATCTGCTATATATGTTAAAATGTAAATGTATCTTCTATAACTAAACATATAAAGATCTGTGAAATAAAGATATGCCTAAATCTGAAAACTGGTATTCACAGGCACCTTGGTTCACCACTGTAATGGATTCCCACACGAAACAGACTGAATATCAAGTTTTAAGAAAATCAGCACCAAAGATCTAAAAAACAATCAAAATTATATATTGAGACAATGTTCTATCCAGTGGTCATGTCTCTGAATTATATGCTTCATTTCATGAGGGAAGAAGATTTTGAGTATTACCCAGACACCAATTAACCTTTCTTAGGAAACTCTGAAGAAAGTTAATAGTGCCTTCCATCTGAAACTTCTCAATTACCTGCTGAAGAGGAAATATCATGAAGGCAATACTTGTGAGAATATGATAATTAATTCCTCTTGGTTATAATCACTAACATATTCAGTAAAAATTGTGACAGTGTTGTACATGCCAGTGCTAGTTGGCCGAATGTAGGATCGTAGATTCAACCATCTGCCCAGATTGAAAATGGCACTGAAAAGTTTTATGAATATTTCTTACGAACATCAAGAAAACCCCGACAGTTAATCTTAACAGTATTCTGGTGAATAATTCCAAAACAGTTTTGAACAGCTCGTCAGGCAACTAAAATTGTGCAGTGAAGGATGAGGAGGATCACTTTGGAAAACAATGATCACAGGTTGCCACAGCACCTTTGCTCATACCAGGAACAGTTCTAAAATTTTTTTGTTGAACTTTTTAAAGTTTTTTCGCTTTTGTCTCAATTATTGTCGTTTGATGAAACGTGTAATGGAGTTTAGCTATGCACGAGATCATTGCGCTTTTATCTTGATACGTCCGCAACAAACTCGAGTTCAGCTAAATTGCCATTTACTGCCATTCTTTGTAATTTTTTCTGGTGTTTTATTTTGATTTAATTTGTGCTTAAAATGGTTTTTATTTTTTACGTGTTAAAATTTTTAAATGTTGAATTTCTTGAATACCAACATTTAGTTTTTTTTGCGTTACTTTTACTTTTGAGTAATTAATTTTTGTTAAAAGTTTTTTTAAACTCTGGAACGTAGGTATCAAATTTACTTTTAGACGACTGCCTTTAAAATTTTTCTCTTTTTGCTTATTTTTACATTTATTTTTGCAGCTCAATGTGCAAAATTTTTGAACAATTAAATCTCTCCCGTTCTTGTACTACTTCTAAAAATTATATATACATATATATATATTTAAATTTCTTACTTTATGTCTTTACTGATATTTTTTCAGAAGCTTAATGTGCGAAAATACTAGACATATTTATATTTTGTTTTTAAAAAATGTTTTGTAATTATGTGTCAGTTGAATATAAGCATTTTAAATGTAAAATATATGGCCACTTGTGATGGATGCAAGAGAAACAAATATAAAAACGAGTTATTGAAAGACTATAAGGATATTTATGACAGATATAAATTCAAGACACTAAACACAATTAATTCAGAGTGTTAATAATGAAAATAGCATAATAATAAGCAGTAACATAACTTCATTTTTTTTAGGTCATAGTGTTATTTATCCAAGTTAAATAAGAAAGCACAAATTTTTATTAAATGAATTGTATTTTAACAGTAAAGTAGCAAAATAACTTCTACATTTTCATAAACATCTACAACTGTTTTAGCAAAAGCAGAAAAAATTTCACTTGGAACACAAATGAGTTTATACAAACTATTTACATTATAGTCACTGAGGTTACTTTTCATTTGTTTCGTAAAAACACATTTGAATCTCTCTTCTTCAGTATATTCAGACTTTACATTTAAAAACTCATTTAAAAAGTGTAAAAATGTGTGTTTATTTACAAATAAAATACATTTGATGCTTATGTTTAATGATTTCAGTGCACAACAGGATTTAATGGCTCTGCTTTGATATTGCTTAAATCTAATCTTTGATCCAGTTCATCATCAACTTCTCCAACAACAGCTCTGCAAATAAAGTATGAAGTCCATGTGAGCCTATTTTTTTCCCAAATACAAATTAATATACAACCAACTGCAAGTAAATTAAATATATAGTGTAATATCAAAATATTCATATCTATAGTACTAAGTAAAAATACAACATACATTTTGAGAAAAAAATAACAATTTCTTTAAAAGCAAGCTTAGAAATAATTTTTTCTTAAAATGTATTTAGCAATTTTACTCACTAAATACACTTTTTCAACATTTTATTTTTAATTTATAATTAATTAAATATTTTAATCTATAATGTTTTGCTTAGCGTGATCATTTTGGAACCTTAATTAAGAGAGGATGTGAATTCTGGATAATAATTAATCTACTTATTAATAAATAAATAATTTTTTTTAAAATACAGCTGATACTTCTTGTAATAATTCCCTACCCTCCTACTAAAAAAGGATATTATAATGCACAGTTGCTATAACAAAACTGGATTTAATATATTCTCATAATTAGGTGCTTTTTGAACGTGAAAATGTAATAGAATAGTGAATGAATGAGTGATGATTATAAGCACTAATTGTATACTGTTTAAAGTAAAAAGGTCGAAAAAAAGATTTTTCATAATATTTTTCTACTAAAAAAAAAAAAAAAAAAAATGCGTACAATTAGCTACTTGGAAATATGAATGTATAAATTTTCTTGAAATTATTTATTTTTCCTGTTAAATGGATTTTGCAGTAAGAAAAACAACAACATAAATTTCACAAGGTACATATATTTTATTCAAAAATAATTTTTACAAAATCGCAGAAATACCATACTTGTGTTATTCCCCCTTTTCCTCTTTTTTATACCATTTGAGAGTTACGAGGAAAAAGTTATATGGTGTTTAGCAATTCTGGGAAAAGGAATAAAAGATTAACTTTATACTACATGTACTAAAAATTAGTGTTAGATATTGCTGCAAAAATAATTCTTCTCCTTCACATCATACATTGCTACTATTCCTTTGGCCTGTGAATAAAAGCAACATTTCTCATTAAACTGCATATTTTAAATCTAGAGATTCATACTACCAAGTCCATAACAATAATTTAAAAGGAAAAAAAAGGAGGAAATTGTAGCATTTATCTCTATTGTTATCTATTTATACCACAAAAAGGTGACATTTGAATGTTGAATTCCTTTGCACTTTTTTGAAGTGGAGAGATACAAACTCCCACACAGTATAAAGATGTATTTTACAGTTTGTATTAGTACATCTTAGATTTAAGCTCCAGAAAAGTCCTTAAAATCTATCTCAAACTCATTTTTCTTTTTAATTTCCATGGGAAGGGGAGTAAATGACTTGGCTTGAATGTTTGAAGGAATGATCTCGATATGCATGTGCAAATAAAAGCAATCTAAAAAATTCTAAGAATAGACCATGCTTATGCAAAAGTTCGTTGAATTTGGGACGTAAGTTCCTTGTCATCAAATTTTTAGTTTAATTGTAATTTAGTAACTCACTTTAAGGTAATGTGATCTTGCAAACAATAAAATATATGACTGGGTTAAATCTGGGCAATCTGGTAGATGGATGGATGATTTTCATTCAAACTCTTAGACTTTTTTGGCAGGTCATCACAGCAGTATGTCCATGAGCACTGAATAATATCTGGCAACACTTCATCTTGAAATTTTCAGAACCCAGGCAAATATTTCATTGTAATCTTGCATAATCACCATACATCATTTTAGCAATATCAAGTAATGGCTTGGCATTTTAAAATTATAACAATATGATTTCAATACAGCAAATTCCATCTCTGGCATTGGAAATCATCACTAGTAGAGTTCAATTACTGTTATTGACATGAATGGTTAATATACGAGGGTTGGATCCAAAAAAAAGTTACAACGGTAATAAGAAAGTATTTATTAACAATAGACAGAAAATACAAAACAGAATTAAGAGGCCTACTTGCCTATCATTCTTCAAAATAATCATCAAATCTATTTAGGCATTTATCTGAATGCAGGATCAACTTGTTTAACCCGGCTTGTGGGAAATCACATTCCTGCCCGAGCCAGTTCTCGGTGGTTGTTTTCACATCAGGGTCTGGAGAAAACTTCATTCCAGATAGATGTGCCTTCAATTTTGGATAAAGAAAACAGTCACTGGATGCCAAACCTACTCTACATGGGGGATGAGTTCCGACTTCTACTTTTGAAACAATTCTTCAGTTTAATGAGTAGTATTATGATGCTTGGCATTGCCATGAAGGAGGCTGACACTATTGCTCAACGTGCCAGAGCGCTTGCGTCGGATGGTTTCACGTAACCTTGTCTAAGTTTCACAACGAACCATAGGCAGTAATGCTATGGCCACACTCCATATGCTTGATCAGGAAAATGAATCACAGCTCACACCTGCAAGTGAGATCACTTTTCTAAACATCTTGTCATTTCAATCGATCTGACACGTCTACAAACCAAACTTACTCTACTTACCCGCACAACAACTTACTGCTAGACAACTAGTGCAAGTTGCCTACACTCTGGAGATAAAGTATTCCATCTACAATAATTACTTTTTATATGCTGATGCTTGTAACCTTTTTTTTTTTTTGGATCTAGCTACGAATAATATCTGGTTGTAATGAAAGTTTTTCCATCAATAAACATTCTTAATTAAGTAAAAAAAAAAGAAAGCAGTGCCTTTAGTGCAGGTAGTAATCACCACCCCCAATCTATGATTTTCTGCTAACGTTTTGGTAGTTTTTCAAAGCTTTCAGCACTGAAACTTGGTGGCTACGAGTCCAAAAACAGATCAACCTCATTTTGGATGTCCTGTGCAGAATGGAAGACAGCACTAGCAAGATGCAGCTGCGAAAAAAAGGTAGAAGTCTGACGGAGCGATGTTGGGGCTATAAGGAGGGTGGTGGCAAAAGATCCCATTCGAGTTTGTACAGAGTACAGCTGATGAATGTAGACACATGTTGTCTTGCATTATCCTGATATAACATTACCTTTTTGCATCAGAACTCAGATCGATGTTTTCCCTTGACAGTAGCGTCAACAAGGACTAGCATTCTCACTGTACACCTAACTGTCAAGGATTTTACCTTTTTCCAGATTTTTTTGTGAATAATACCACAGCAATTCCAACAGATACAAAGCATGATCTTTTTCTTAGTCAAATTGCACTTTGTGATGCTACCAAAGCACTGAGCAGACCAACCCCCTTTTTCGGCCTGTGTTGTTGAAGTAAATCCACTTTTCATCACAAGTGATAATTCGGTACAGTTGTGTTGATATTCAAGCAGATTAGCAGGACTGAAGATGCCTATCCTTATTTGCTTGAGCCAGCTCATGTGGCAGCTAGTGATTGAACTTGTATGTCAAGTTATGCGATGCATAGTGTGACTAACGGACATGGCACTAATATCTAGCAAGCTCTCAAGTGGTTGCATACTGGTGTTCTTCCACACCAGTATGCAAGTTCTCGCAGACAGGCCTCATCAACATCAGTAGGGTGGCTAGAACGTGCTGCTTCTTGAATGTCATAGTCATTGTTCTTGAACTTTTCGTACAAAACCTTCACAGTGTCATATGATACGACATTAGTACTTAAAGCTGTACACATGATTTAGTAACATTCTGTAGCTGACTTTTTGCAACAGAACTGGAAGTAAATGATGGTTCTAATCTCGTAGTGTCATAGTTCCATTTCAGATACCTTGTACTTAATGATAACAATACTTTTTTTTATAAATTTCACAATACATTGTTCTAAAGCAAGTCTCTTTTTTTCCAAAAATCCAAATGCCAAAAATCACTTGACAAAATATGATTAAACACACCAATGTAAATCACTTGCGCAGACAATATTTGCAGTGGAGGGAAACTTTCATTAAAACCCGATACTTTGTTGCATTACAGGCCTTAAAAAGACTCACTTTGTGATAAGGAAAAGATACACATACATATGGAAATGAAATATGAACAACATAAATATCCCCTCCTTAGTAGAAAATAAAAATAAAAATTATGAAAGCAGTTTCCAATATCCTTGCTTTAAATAATTAGTCACTCTTTATTTTTAGATTTTGTACAAAGTAATTTTAGTTTGGTGTTAAAGACCTCAAAATGGCTAAAGGTAAGACTTTTCAGTTAATTTAGAATTCTTAGCATGATAAAAAGTTTTTCATCACCAGAGCATACTGAGGAACCACCTCCAAAGCATGACATATCACCACTCAAGGGTCAACTCATGTAGTAATAGTACAAATTGTTCATGTTGTAACTCTTTCATAACATCATCAGTAGTATGTTGTAGGATATACTAAGTAATAACCAACATCTACAGCAATCAGAGGTCTGGGTTGGATTTTGTGTGAAAGATAATATCCCTTTGCCATGAAGTAAAGAATCTTTCTTCCACTGTGCTGTAGAACAGCTTTCTTATCAATTGATTTATGCATATTTTCCTAAATTTCTTTGCTGATTGCCACAACCTGAACTCATGAAATATGTAACCTCACTTCTTCATTTGACAAATTCATTTTGCAGCTGATTTTCTCAAACTGATATTACACTGGTTATCATAAATTACGGAAAAATCACAAAAATAGCAATAACTCCCTAAGAAATAAGCCAAACTGTGTAAAATTTGAATATGTTGCCAAATAAGAGTAGCTGAGTAAACTGCAATATGCGAATTAGTGGCGCTGCACTTGGAATACATCATCTGCGAGGAGCATATAAAAGTCCATATTTGAGAGCAAGCCCATCTATTTCGCGGTGATAGTGACATCAGAAATCTGAGATAGCCAATTTGTAATAATGACCTCCAGGTAGAACTAGGATGGAGAGCCATTGGGAGACTAGAGGCAGGACAAAGTCAAACAGAAGTGGCCAGATGGCTAAATGTGAGTCCTTCTGTGGTTTTTCTTTTTTTTGGAGGCAATTTCAAACCAGAGATTCGTCATCTAGGAGGTTCAGCAAAGGACGGTCAACTCCTATGACGAGCGCCGATGACTGATATTTAACATCATGTGCACGCAGGAATAGAACTGCTACTCTGATTCTTCTTAGATCCTCCCTTGTTGCAGCCACCGAAAAGTTGGTGTCAACGTCAATTGTGAGTAGAAGGCTTCACGAAGGTGGTCTGTATGCGAGGCGACTAGCCATTTACATGCCGCCATAGGAGAGACCATTTGCAGTGGGCACAACAACATGTCCACTGGACGTCTGATCAATGGAGGGCTGTTCTCTTTACGGATGAGTCCAAGTTTAGTCTAGAAAGCGATAGTAGGCGTTATTTGATATGGAGAGAACCTGGAACCTGTTATCATCCGTCAAACATCTGTGCATGAGATGCATACGGAAGAGGCAGTGTCTGTTTTTGGGGTGGCATCTCTTTGGGTGGACGCAGAGACTTCCATGTCTTTCCAAGGGGAACCATGAATACTGAGGTTTATAGAGATGACATCCTTGATGCTTATCCCATATATATGTCCCATATACTAGGATAATAGGAGATGCTTTCCGGTTACAGGACGACAATGCAAGATCACACAGAGCTTGCATCATAGATGATTATCTTCAACAGGAAACAATTATGCGCATGGATTGGCCAGCTCGATCCCCAGTCTTAAATCCTATCGAGCATGTTTGGGATGCTTTACAGAGATGTCTAGCTGCTCTCAATCCGCCCCCTCAGACCCTTGCCGTGCTTGCAATTGCTCTCACTTCCTATGGAACTGATAGACCGCATAATTGAAAGCATCATACATAGCTGTATTGCTTCTAGAGGAGATTGTATTGCATACTGAAGGCACTTTTTCTATAGCAAACTGATACCTTCGATTTGTTCATTTTATACATGTGCTAATTTCTATACAACCATAATTCTGGTAATTTCTTTTTATGTTATTAGATACCTTACTATGTGTTGTATATTATGGGTAAGTTTCATAAGATTCTATATGTAACTTTTTCAGTAATCGTTATTTTTGTGATTTTCCTTTAATTGCTGATAAGCAGTGTTAAACACAATGCATATCTTGAGGTATTTATTGCTGAAAAGACAAACTTCATGAAATTTCTGGAAATTTTTAGTTGAACCTTGGAGAATTCAGTATAACTAATTCAGTTCAATTAAAGTTTACCTTTTAATTGTAAATGATTATACTGAACCACTGCAACCAATACTATCTATAACCATTTGCAATTAAGGTTTATCTTTTAAAATTTTTTCTAAACAATTCTAATTATTTCTCTTTCTCTCTCTTTTTTTTATAATAAAGGTACTTGTTTGTTTTAACGGTGACCAAAGTGGCAAGGGAAAAATATTGGCAAGTTTAGGCAGTATACCTCTTCCCGAACAACTTTTATTTATTTCCAAAAATATAAACTCCTATTAAACAGGGGCAAAAAAAAAAGTTGTATTTAAGCCTATTTTTGCAAATTTTAGTGAAATACTTCTTTCTTGAAGAATGCAACAGCTTTATTTTCATTTGATTGTAAATTGAAAATAGCCATAATTTTGAATTCCTCTTACCCTCCCCACCCCGGGAAAAAAACAAAAACCTGATTCCATGATTCTCATTACTTGGTTTTGGTTATGGCTTTGTAGTTTGCTATATTGTTTGAAACTAAATGCTGTTATAGTGTTTGAAACTAAATGCTGGTATACTAAGTGATTAATCACAGGTAAAACTGACAAGTATCAATATAAATCACTAAATTTGCATTCCTATATACTTTATTTATCACATATGAAATGGAGAATTTTAAAATATGGTAATTAAGATAAACATAATGTACAATAATTGAGTTTGCCTTATATATGTGTAAAACAGTTTGATTTTCTAATTCATATTATGATATGATTTTTATATAAATTGATTATTGCATAAAGTTACTTACACATTGTCTCCGCGTACAATATATAAACCAAGAACTACTTGTTCTATTCCTTGTGATGAACTGTAAACTCTTTCATGGCTTTCATCAAGGATCAAATTAATGGTTTGATCAAAACCTTTCAGGGTACCCTATTAAAAATACCAAGTGCTTTTAAGAAAACCTATTTGATATACAACAAATTTTGAGAATTATAACAACAAATTTTGAGAATTATATAAATTTGAAAAATCATGGCATGAAAATTATGTAAACATACAGGAACAAATATTAAATATCACATTTCTAACAAATTCTGTTTTTATCCAAGTTAAGCATATACCAAAAAACTGTAAAAGTATATTTTCTTGCAGCTATTGACATCCAAAGTAATATCAGATAAACAAGAAGTTAAGAAATTATAGGCTAAACTAATATCTCAGAGTATTATTTATTTACTTATTTTTTCATGCAAATGATCTAAAAGTGCTATAATATTACATAAAAAGATAGCTATTTGACTAACAAGGAATTTTCATGTTATGTTGCAGATAAGCATTAGGTCTATGATAGAGTAGCATTGCAAATTAGTACTACATTATTTTGACCCTGGAAGCCAATGTATAAAATCTAATTCTCTTCCAAAAGAACAGCTGACTATTAGATAATACAGCATAAAAATTATATATTTACTATATATAAAATTCTAAATATTATTCTTAAGATATGTAACATATTTGTTCATATGAAATAAGTTGCTTTTGGCATTTTCTAGTGTTCTCTGCATCATAAGCATCATTTGCTTAGATCTGCCACATTTAACGGTGATATTTTACAGACCTCAAACTTTAAGTGACAAACAATTAGGCAGATAGTTTAATACACATCTCTAGTCATATACAGATCAATTTATGGATCAGTAATATACATTACATCTCCTCAGCACAATGTTGACTGAACTTAAGACTATCAGTCAAAAACACTCAGGAAAATTTATCATAATCAAAATTCAGATTTTTCTCTTTGTTCTTCTTACATGTTCCATGTATGCTTTGCTAAAAAGGAAGACCGAAAATAATAAGAAACTATTGACTTGGTCTACTGACTTCAGCCACAACATCTTCATTGCAGCTTGTAAATTGCATATGAACAATACCTAACACTATGCTACTATCATACTACAATCCTATATCTAGGCTGTTAGAATCCTAAGTGCAATGACATGGCGGAACATCTGCACCACAAATTTAAGAAGGCTGCCCCTAAGACATTACAACAGCTCTACATAATGGACAGGAACCCTTCCATTAGTGTTTCTTGGTTTGTATTCCAATCTCAGCGTGATTTAAATAGCTCACCTGTTGTAGAACTGCCTTGAAGCTACATGGAGAATTTTTTAGAAATTCATCCCAACATGGATATACTAAATCCACTCATTCAACTTCATAGCTACCAACTTTAAGCCTAACTGGTATAGTGGTTAACGTTGCTGACTGCCGTGCTGAAGGGCCCGGGTTCAAATACTGGAGAAGGCATGGACGTTTGTAAGTGTATAGTGTCCATGCAGCATAGGGGCATTCTAAAGATGTGGTGAGCCGAAAATCCTCTCAAGAGGTCGGTAGTAGAGAGAGAGGGGTGGCAAACCCTCACACCCATCCCCACCGGGGTACTCTCCATCAAAATTGGGGGTGAAACTGAGCTAACTTGCCATGAGGAATTTTGTGGGCTTGAGCTGACTATAAGTCACACAAGTGAGCATTAGCAACAACAAACAATCTTAAAAACTGAAAGAAAACCAAAAGAAACTGGGAGGTTTTTATGGTGAGGAGTGATACCATTACAAAAAAATTAGTTTTTTATTTGAAATTTTCTAATACATGAATTTACATATTGGAGCATTTTGAAATTTGCCATATTTGTTGAAAATGATAACACCAAATGTGGTTTATGCACTTTGTTAAAATTATTTGAAAGTATGAACAATGACTTTTTTCCCATTCGTCTGCAATAAAGAAAAGGAAAGGAAAATAGATTGCTACAAATTAAGAAGTTCCCCAAGAGAATTATTTTTGGCACAAACTAAAAAAAAAAAGCACCAAGATAAATTTTTGAAGTTCTCCGTAAATTTTGCACCAAATTTTACAAAATTTAATATTAGGCATAATCTTAGTCATAGAATCGAAATACGGAAAAACATTGGCATGTCATTTCAGAAAAAGTCTGATATGTCAAAATACCTATGTTAGAACAACGATGTGACAATATAAATCTAATACATAATATAAGTCACGCTTTCGAGACATGAAAACGTAATTTGAATTTTGTCAATCGGCCCTGTAGAATGGGAGACATAGAACTGTCCCATTTTTTTCACATTGTACATATGTATGTGTGTACGCAAATGCATCCACACATATGTACATATATACTTGCATACATAAACGCATCCATACAAACATTTCTGAATATGGTTCTGATAACAGAAGAGTTCCAAAAAATTTAGTAAAATTAATAAAATGTAAAAAAAAAACGTGAAGGTTTCAGTTTCTAAATTACATCCAAAGGAGCATTTTTTATTGCGCGTTATCCTTATTTTTAGATATCATGTTCTTCGCACTTAAACCATAAAATTCAGTTCAACAGCAATATCGCAAAATAATTTTAAAACGAATACATTTTTACAATGTCTGATACACAGTTCCGCATGCTTTAGATAAAAAGGTTTTTTTTTCCCATGGTAGAGTGTTGCCATCGCTAGCTTCTAAATTGTTTTAGTTTGTTCATCAAAAATTCGTTAATGAAATAGATATTAAAACAAATTCCAAATTCAGGGTTCCAGATGTGCATATTAGATTGCACTACCACAAACAACTGACTTAGCAGGGTCCACAGCCACAGCACTGCTTGACGCAATCTTCCCAGTGGATCCAGAACAAGATTACACGACAGCCCAACGACATTTGAGAAACGCCACAGAGACCCCAAGAACGTCAAAAGATGTCCCCATTACAATGCAAGAAATCACTCACATCTTCTGCCACCTACCACTGAAGAAGGCACCTGGCCCGGACGGACTCGATTATGCAATCTTAAAAGTCGCCTTCCATGCACGGCCCACTTTCTTTTGTCTCTACTTCAATAAACTCCTGCACCACAGAATATTTCCACAAGTTTTCAAGAAGGGACATGTGGTACTTTTTCTCAAAAAAGATAAGAACCCGAATGGGAAATAAGTATGGGAATATGGAGACACAGGAAGAAGAGTGTATGGCTTTCTACCAACGGTGACAACGGACCGACTCATAGCAATTGCTCCACTTACTAACTTTGTAACTGGGCATGGTTCCTTCCCGGACTACTTCAACAGACGCACTATTTCTGATACGGATCGCTGTGTATGCGGTGAAGAGATCACTATATCTTCTGGTGCCCACTCACAGAACAGTACCATTTCCCGGAACCCACGAATTTACCAGCCTTCCACAAGTTTATAATTAAAAATAAGGCGGCAATAAACACAGTGTGCAAAATCGTCAACACCATTAAGGCCTATGGCCAAGACTTTTGCCTCCCATTATAAAACAGTGTTATTCATAATAATCTCAGTTACTGCATTCTGCCTTAACAAACTGTGCAACATTTGCTGTATACTGCAAGTGTTTCACTTGTGGGTATCGTGTACATTCTGCGCCAGGCAGATAGTAAGTACTATAATAATGTCACTTCGCACGTTTAACTGTACCAACGAATACTGTACAACTGGGCGTGTATTACTGTATTTTCTAACTGTATGAATAATGTAGTGTGTAGTGTAACTGTAGCAGTAATGTAGCGCTTAGCAATGTCTATATATGTTTTATGCTGCTTAATGTCATATTGTGTGTACTTTGTATCATGTACTGTTATGTTTCGTATAATGTGTGTTGTAATTGTAATGTGTTTGCTCTATGTGTATTTATTGTGTATGTATATTGTGTATGTGCAGCGTATAAATGTATTTACGCATATTATTGTATCAACTATAAATGTGCATTTCCTGTGTGTTTTATCTGTGTCTTAAGTATGTTTTATATCTGTCTGAAATGTATTTTTATATGTGTTTTATATATGTATCATATGTGTTTACTTATGCGTTTTATGTTATGTAATTTATGTGTTGCTAGTTTTTTTTTTCGTGTAGGTTATTCAATTATGGCAAAGCACACGAGGGCTATCTGCCTAAAGGGAGGGATACCTTTGTGGAGGACATTCTAAGGGAAACTGGCTCGTATACACGTTACACATATGGAAAACCATGAAAACGCCCATGCAGCTAGCACGTTCGCGGGATTCGAACCTCGGACCGAACTACCAGTGTTCAGCGTCTTTACCGCTCGGCCGCTGGTGGGCTTTTTCTTCGTGTATGTGTTCATATGTGATGTATATGTATCTCTGTCAAGCAAACATCCTATGTAACCATCTGCCCTTGTATGGCCATGTCAATACTTTCAAGATCTTTACAGGCTTCCGGTGCGGCCTCCTGCGGCTCCAGGGAGCTGTTGCTTCTAAATAGGGGAGGGTGCGGGACACATGCCTGTTTGCCTATGTCATACATCAGGCGTCCCCGTCCTCTGTGTATATTAGGTTGGAAACATACGTTATTCAAAATTGGATGGCTCTAGGTACCATTTTTTTTATCACATTCGGAGAAATATACATACATTTATGCAGATTCTACATTATTTAATTTCTTTATATATAATACAGGGCTGCAATATTTTGTGGCAACAGTTTGAAAAGTGACTCAGACTTCTAATGTTTCCAACGCAAAATCGCAAAATGAAAACAATAGTCCTTCAAGGACAAAGCCTCTTTGGACTAACAATTTAATTGAAATAAAATTTAATAAGAAAAATTATTCTCAAAATCACCAGAGGTGGGGTAATGCAATTCACATAATTTAAGGTTCATTAATTCAATAAACATAATTTATTAATGGGGAACATTTCCTTATTAAAAGGCTAAAACATAAAAACTGGGAAATTTGACGATTTAATGGGAGACAGGAAGATCTGATGAAAAACTAGGAGTTTACCAGTAAAACTGGGAGAGTTGGCAGCTATGCAATATCTATACAATGCACATTATTTAATGTATACATATAGAAGAAATTAATTATAAATTTGTATTTATCAAAATATTTAATACAATACTGAATTTTCATTATAAATCTCAATTAGCCAAACATACTCAGCAAGCCACTGGTTTAAATAATTTTTTTTTCTAAATTATTTAAAAAAATTATATGTAATGTACTTACAACAATGTTTCTTCCATCAGCAGTTATAATAGACACAGTATCTAAAACAATGTTAAAGAATCTGATTTATAAAATTTTATACAGATCTGCATTTGAAAAACTATCATACACAATTAGTCACCATATTTTAGAAAAGAAAATCCAGGAAAATTTATATAAAAAAATTAATTTTACTATTATAATATTCTACAAAAGTTGTAAGTCAAGCCTGCAGGACAAAGTAATGCAGACATGAAAACAATATCTAACATAAACTTGAACAAAATATTAAAATCATTGAAAAGGTAGACTGCATATATTCTGTAATTAGTACATTACAAAGTGTAGAAGACATGAAGGCATGTTAATGAAGTTACCAATCAGGATTTCCAGAATTATGACTTATTATCCTAAATATATCTGCTATTGCAGTAAATATGTGCCAAAGATTTCTCAGCTCCTCCACCCCTCTTTATCTACAAATGAATAATTTCTTCTTTTTTCAGCTCTGAAAATTATTCATTTAAAAATCCAGGACATAGCTTTGAAATAGTATAGTTATGAATCCTGCACATCTGGCAATTCTACAATATAAAATTTTTGAAGAAATGTTTGAAAAAAAGCTGAAAGCTTTCAGTTTTTATATTACGTCCAAAGGGGTATTTTTTTTCATTTACACATACATACACATTTTGAGAGAATTTGGGTTAAATATATTTAAAAACAGCATATGCTTAAAATTTCTGATAGACAATCTCGTGTGCTGGACATAAAAATACTTAATTCCATACAGTGTTTTGCCACTGCTCGCTTTGAAATCATCCAGCTTCTTAATTAAATAAAAAATCTGTTGAAGTTTAAAAACTATGAAATAGATAATAAAACAAATTTAGGTGAAAATGCGCTTTAGCCCACTGCTTGGCGATGTTTTGAAAATTGCCAATTCGGCGCGTTTCTGCGAAACGTCTTTGCAATTGCAACCTTCCCGACACATTCCGCGAAAACCTATTGTAAACAAAACATAGAATTCTAAAGCATAAATTAGTATTTAAACTGTTGCCACAAAAAGATAATAAAATAATATGCAAAACGAACATTATGATCATTAAAATATTTGTCAGTTAGGTTTAAATTAATTATTTACATTTTATGTTGTAATACTTACACATTTTATGCCGTTACATAACCTTCCCGACACGCTCCGCGAAAACGTAACCAAAATGGCATCGAAGAAAGAAGGAATTGTTTTTAAAAGGGCATTAAAATTACAAATGATACCATGTACACACCGTTCCGTTTTAACTTAAAAAAAAATCTGAGAATTGCACAATGTAGGCAACATACACAAATGAACAAAATAAGCTAAAATAACGAAAATAAATTACAAGAAAATGCCATGTGCACAGCGCTCCTTTTAAACTTAAAAAAAACTTCAGCGAATTGCACAATGTAGGCAACGTACACAAATCAACAAAATAAGGTTGGCGGATATACGGAGTTACCCATGTTGGCGCGTTTATTGCTCATTCAAAAACAATCGCCGCCAAGCAGTGGGCTAAAGCGCATTCCAACCCAAATTTAAAATTCAAGATTCAGGTGCCCATATTTGGGTAGAGGATTATGTTACTCAAAATTTGATGGCTTCAGGTATCATCCTTTTTTCATAATGTGAGAAACATACATACATTCATGCAGATTCTTCATCTTTAAATATAATACAGGGCAATAATATTTGGTGGCAACAATTTGAAAAGTGATACAGCCGTTTATAGTGATTCGATGCAAAATGACGTTTCAAGGTTAATAGCCCTCCTGGTCTAACGACCATTTGGGCTAAAAGATATAAATAAAAGATAAATTAATTACACGTGAAGCGATAAAAATATTGGAAAAAATGTAAAGTCTAAAAAAATGTCTGAGATAAGTAGACTTTATAATGGAACATGAGTTCAGAAATGACACATTGAGGTACTACACAGCATTGTTAAAAGTTAGATGAAAGAGTTTTTGTGGCATAAATCATCAGTCTCCAGTGTGGATTTTAAGTATATAGTCATATATTAGTTACCACATGAACACAGAGCTCAAAAGCATCCATTTTATCTACATATCTACAGACAGACAAGGAGCAGCTGCTCAGAGGAGGTACTTGGGAATAATTCTCTGTACTTCTGAGAAGTTGCTTTAAGTTAGAGTATGTACAGATTGATACCATTTGCTACATATGCCGTTGATGGTAGGCAGCATTTCCAAACATGATGTAAGCATTTAATTTTCCTTCGATGTTGATTTTATCTCCAGACAAAGTCTGGAGGTTAACACAGGATGGCATCCAGGTGAGTTTACTTTGCAACTGTTGAGCTAAAATCTTTCTAGATGATGGTAACATTGGCTCCAGTCTCAATGGTCATATTGCAAGGAACTCCACTGATATGTTCCATGATGAAAAGTTCATTACTGTTGTAACTCATTGCAGAAATCTTAAATATTTTTAAATGGGACTTCTTAAAATCTGGCAACTTCCACTCCATGAGATGGCCATTAATTTGTTTCCTGTGTCCTTTCTGAGGAGTGGTCCTATTTTCCATGCCCTGAGGTATTCTGTAGTTATTTTGTATGTGGCCTACACCACTGCAGTTTGGGGTTTGTTTGTTGTCACTCCTGCTCCTCATCAAGGCATTCATTTGCTTGGCTAAATCATTTAGATAAGCAGTCAGTTGATCCACTGGCTCCTGGACTTGAGCAACTCTGATTGGGTGGCAGTCTCTACAAGCTGCTTGCTGAGCTGCCTCAAACTTCATGGCATACACTAAAGGGCTCTTTAGATCCTTGACATCTGCCATTCACACAGTTGTCTGTATCTCAGAATCCCCGATACCCTCAATGAAGTATTTAAGATATACAGTAGAAGTCCAGAAATCCGCAATGCTTCGGACCAGAGGTTGTGCGGATTTCAGGATAGAAAAGCCAAATCATAACATTCAGACTAAAAGTGCAAAATAAATAAAGCATATTAGATACATTTACTTAAATTATTATGTACAATAATATACATTTTACATTATTTTATTATAGGCATTAAATTATTATATATATATGTTTATTATATTATTCATTTATATTAGTGATTACAGGAATATTTTAAAACATTAAGGGCATATACAATAGAGACGTGGAAAAATAAGGGATACTAATAAAG
>KK120916.1:150378-163780 GCA_000611955.2 Stegodyphus mimosarum | reverse complement strand
AATTTGTTGTAAAATCTATAATTTACACTTATCCCTTCAAAACTTTCAAATTCAGTCCGTTGCACTTCCAAAGAGATTTATGGCTTTGTTTTCGATTTCTTCGCCCGCTAGACGGTCGTCTATGAAACCTCTGTCAACATTAGTAAAAATTGCACCCTGCGGAGAGGCTAGTTTCTACATTACTAACTCTGCCGCAGGGTCAGGTTGGCGGGTTGTTTTTGCTTACTCGCAGGTTTTTCCTATGCTGGAATGGGACCCCTCGTCGAGGCTAGCAGCGACTCTTCGCCAAGTCTTGGAGATCTTTCCACCTTGGACTGCACCTTCCTGCGTGGTTTTTCCCTGGGGTTGCCGGGCTGTTGGCGGTTTTCGTACCATCTGCAATCGCCAATCGAGCGGTCTTGGCGTTTCGAGTAAAAAGGCTTGGGAGCTGCTGACGAGGTGGACTGACGGTAGACTGACATGCAGCCATTTTGACGGAAGGAGACGGAGCTGAAAGCGTCAGCGTTATCAGAGAAACATCGATGTCGGAAGAAATAGACGAGAGAAGGATACTATGGAGGGCGACGAAAATGTCCAAACTTAACTAATATATATTTTTTTAGTTTACTAGTAGTTCGATCACTGCGAATGATTTCTCTGTGAGGCAAATAAAATGTGATTTGGGTTTCACATTGTGATTTGAGTTCAGTGTCTGGAACTGGTTCAATGATGTTTTGTTGTAAATAATCTTGTAAAACTGTCTGGTATGAATAAAAAAGTTCGGGGTTATTCTGAAATCGCTTTATGAGTTTCTCAAATCGTTTCACCGCAACCGCTTTATTATTGTGTAACTCATATTTTCTATCAGACTTCCATGGCAGCCTAACCTTGTAACGAGAATTTTTGTATAAAATTTCCGATTCGAATTTTTCCATTATAGCATCTTCCAATGGATCAGATGATTCATTTTCAGGCTTTATACCTAAACTTTCAAGTTCCCAAAAGTTTTTTATTTGATCAGATATTATATCTTCCTCAACTACAATATTAAAGGCTGCAGAAGTGCACCTTGTACCTTTAGTGTAACCTAGCAGAGACCAACCGAATAGCGTTCCTGCAGCTACTAAATGTTTGTCTAAACGTTTAAGTTTCCCAGTCACTATATCATAATAATAATCAGCTCCTATCAAAAGAGTTATTTTTTCCTTACAATCCCAAGAGTCTGCTAGTTGTAAACGTTCTAACTGTTTGCCTATAATGTGTTTATTCACATTAGGAGGTGGTAAATCAGAACTTGAAATTTGTTCAGTCACGAGGGCTTCAATTTCGATTTTCGAATTCGGTATTTCCTTGTTCTCTAACTTTATCTTAACAACGTTAAATGTTTTTCTAATGGGTGTTTTATTTCCAAACGTAAATACTGAAAGAGTTTCTGATCGAATAATAGGAAGTTTCAATTTATCCGCGATTTCCTTTGCCACGAAAGAACGCATACTACCTGAATCCAGAAGAGCTCTTATTAAAACCAACTGGGTATTTGTTCGGAGTGTTACGCAACACGTTTGAAGCGAAATGGTTTTAATTTTATTCCCAGAGAATGTTGAAAGAACATGCGAATCTTGTACACTGTCATTTTTTTCTTTTAGTTCTTTCTCAGCCTGAAAGCATATAGAACGATTATGCTTGCCCTTGCATCTGGAACAAACGACACCACTTTTGCATTCCTTCATTCGATCTCCCATCTACCTATCTATCTACCTATCCATAGAGTTCCCGGTGGAGAGCCTGCTGAAATTCAAAAAAAGTCATGCCAGGTTTCACACGAAACGCTAGCGCCATCTATCAATTATTCAAAATAATTTCCACACCTTTGTAATACTCATTCGCAGTACGGCGTGCTGTCTAAATTATCAGTTTTTAAACTGCTTACAAAAGCTTTAAACCGCTTTTTTGGATTGGCTAATATAAAAAAAACTTTTTTTTCGGGATAATAGATGTATAGCCTTTTATCATTCTTTTAAAAATGTTATTTGATACATTGAATTCTTCTTTATTTCCTCTTTTGAATTTTTCTTTTCTTTGGTTTCAGTTTGAAGTAACAAATTCCACCTTGGGAAAGATAATATTGAAATTGAGCAAATCTGTACATCTGAAGCCCATCTCGGAGATTTGTAGGCATCATTTGGAATTATAGTTAATCCCTTAACTGATCCGTTTTACCAACACGAAACTCCACAACTATGAATTTTGGAATACAGTATAATGTTCCATGTCTAAAACTGCAGGACTAGTCTTTATCGTAAAAGACCCACATGTATTTCCGTGTGCACGCATAATATATAATCCTAGTCTCTGCGAGATTAGTAACCACTATTTGGGTTTAAGAGATTGCGCTAGATATTAACAGCTATGAATATCCTAGCGTTCATAGAAATTCCTCAGTTAGAAAGGTTATTTTATGGTCTAACATTGTCCTCTCACATTTCCTTCTTGGTATTGTTTTTTAATACCGTAATGTAAATAGTTTTCTCTGTTTCTTGAAACCCGTTTAAGCTGCAGTGCGTTTTCTGAAAGCTCTCGTTTCTTGAAATTAAACTGAAATTAATAAATTTCCAGAAAAAAGGCGTATGTAATATTTGGAAGAAGGCAGTTTTGCTCTTTTCTATGAGATGTGACAAAATATTGTTTCCGATGAAACAATTTTAGTTTCATAATCTATGCGATATAAACAATTTACCAATCATATTTATTAGTTAAGGAAATTAAAATCTAGTGTTAATATTTACATCAATATTCATGAATATAACAGTAAATTTATTATCTTTTCACAATCAATACAAAAAGTAAGAGAAATTAAGAAATGCAAATTTAACATAAAAATAGTCTTTAAAGATAGGAGAATTGATATAGTATTAAAAGTGCATTGCATCATTATTGTTCTTACTGTATATTACTTCTTTTGTATCAAGATCAGCTCGAAAATAAAAGTCCTTCATTTCAGTAAGTCAGAAATCTTTTTTTTGATAAGATGCAACTTGTTATGAAACTTGTAGCTAGCCTTTCAAAATACAACTATGCGTATTTATGTGATTTGTTCGAAGAAATATGCATAAATAACATCCCTATACGAAACATTTTGTGTTGTGCTTATTAAAATAATTGGATAAGTCTTTTTTAACTAAAAGACATTTAAGAAAGAAACATTAAAGGAAAAAAAAAAAAAAACTCGCAACTTAACCGTCCGCGTTGTTTTTAAAAAATTCTCTACATGCTTTTAGAATATTTGCGGATAAGACTGGATGTGAGGATTTTCTTAACAGTTAAATCTTATTTTGGAAACAATCTTTTCTTTACACTTTGCATACTCATTTTCCTACTCACACATTCATGCCAGAATGAGTTTCAGGTCCACGCTTAATTCAAAGTGGGATAGGAGCTATTATTTAAGCTGAGGTATAAACTACTTCACACAGAGCTTGTTCTGCCTTTTGGCTATGTTATTGCTACTAGTTAATGCTTTCTATTTTACGGGCGCGCATATTAGTTGTCTGTTAATCTACGTCAGTAATATTAGCCATTGAGCCAACTACGGATTAAATACCTCTGTGACGTTTTGGCTGATTATTTAATTTAGAATTAGTATAGTTTTACTTTTTATTTTTCCGTTAAAGCCATACGTGTTGGCTATTTGTACGCCCAAGTGGGGTCACCTGTGAATATATTTGAGCTAAAATAAAAAGGTAGATTAACCCGGTCTTCAGTTGTTGTTACTGACGCTGTAGAACTTAGCGAATAGTCGTTTTGCAGTTCTAGTATCTCCTAGCAGTCTAGTAACTTTAATTTAGTTAGAACATTATAGCTTTATGCCTATTATCAATATTTGAGAGCATAAATCCTGGAGCCACGTTTTACGAGTACTCTATGCATCACTTGCCAATCCGTGCAGTAGTCAAGTAGTGTATCGTTTCTTCACGCAGAAATGCAAAATACCTCGCCTATAATTCTGAAAAACGTTAAGTTATCAAAAGAATAGAAATTCGTAATGGTTTTGGTTTATAAATGCGATAGCTTATGAAAGCAGAATTTTTCATATGAATGATGAATAATAATTAGAATTATTGGAATTTTGGTCTTGGCGTTTTAGTAACACATGGCAATTTCAACTAAAGGGTAGACTGCTACTGATTGGCTGTTTGAGAAAATGCTAAAGAAAAATATAATAATAAAATTGTTTTTGTCAAACAATAATATTTAAATCAAAACACTTAAGCCTCACTAAGACTTGCGTATCATCAAATTTCGCCATTTTAGAAAATGTCTGGGTATTCGATACCAGTAATTCCTTTTGTAAATGGAGAAAGCTGTAACATTATTTATAACCAGTGCACGGCTGTCCCTTAGCACTCTCAAAGCCCTAAGGATTTTGCATTGTGAATAAAGAAAGGATTTTTTAACCCAGCTTTAACAAATTCTGCAGTTCTTTTTCTAACCTACGTAACTCTTTAGGTAACAAATGTACTTCTGTTCTTAATGGTATTGTTCTTCCATCACATTAATCAGGTTAGGATGTAATCTAGATTCCTTTTTCCCTGTAGAGATTTCAAGTGCGAACCTTGTTACTAGAATTTCCGTTTACGTATTACACTAAATTCATAGGGATACTAAGAAATTTTAATTTTGATAATCTTGTTCCTACATTTCGTGTTTAATAAACATCCTCTTCATTAGAACCCCATTCGAAATGTGCTTTTCTTGTTTTGAATTACAATTAATTAATTGATTCTTACTTGCATTCCAGATTTGACGTTTTAAGTGCTAATTTATAGGAAAAAATAACTACTGTCAAAGTTTAAATCCTCTGCACCCAATATCTCTTCAATTAAATTACTTAAAAGTAATATTTGGGATAATCGGAACTCGAAGCATAAGTAAGTAATATTAGATATTTCTGTCACTAAGAAAGATATAGATGCACTTGTGTATTTTGAGTACAACTCCCAAATTCTATACGATACTGAGGCATTAATCTGCTCATTATCTGTGCATGTAATCAACAAGACTGCTTATTAAAGAGACTTTAATATACGCCAGATTTAGGTTGTAGGAAATATAGTAACGAGGATCTTTTAAATGGCATTTAGCTAACTGCCAGTTGAGAAAAACGATGAAACCTGCAAGCATTAAACGCATTAAACCAGATCAATAAATGCAGACGTCAGTATACGCCCCGTTTAATGAAGGAAAAAAGGCGGCTGCCAATGATTCAGCTAATAGCTGGAGACAATGTATGTATATTTCTAAACTCTTGACACAATTCACAGGATCATGTTTTAAATGAGAATTCGCATTGGATTTTTCTGTCATGTACTTTCCTTAACCCAACATCATCAACATGTTCGCCCACTTAGCATTTTGCCTGGTACCTGCAACAATGCAAAAACCTGCCTAGTAAGATAAGTCAAGATTTCGTTTATATCTCGTCAATGATTGTCTCAAGAAGCATCGTCATCTTCCTGCCGAAGAATACATGTTCCACTGTCAGATGTAAACATGCCGACAGTAGAAATATCATGATTTTAGAAATGTTGCAGTTTGTGCTCCTGCGATAATCCTGGTTCATTATCAAACACACTGAGCCCAATAGAGCTCGGACGGTAAAGTCGCTGAACACTGGTGGCTCGGTCCGGGTTGGAATCCCAGCGAGCGGGTTGGCTGTATGGACGTTTCCCTTTGTCAATTTTCTTTAGAAAATCCTCCGCGAAAGTATCCCTCCCCTTAGGCAGATATCCCTAATAAACCAAACCATTAAACACACCATTATGGCTGCGCATCATGTGAATATCCGTGCTAACAAGTAACTAGTTAGAACGGATACCTAGAAACTAGTTACCTTTTCATAGCTTCTGTCTTCATCACCAGGTATGAACTTTTCATCAGGACAATGCTGGTGGTCATAAAGCCGTAATTGTGCTACATTGTCTGAAAAAGATACTGATGAATTCCAGTTGATGTCCTGTTCTTGTAACTTGCATGATATCAATCCTACAGATGGCGTCTGGGATATATTGAAGTTTTACCTTGTCGACTACATCCTCGTCATCTAAGGGAATTACATAGCATCAGCTTGCAATTTCTGAACAGCTTTCCACCAAAAACTCATTAAAGATTTGTAAAACTGATACCATGACAAGTGGAAGCAACTTACCTAGTCAAGTTTAAAGCAATAGGTATTGGCGATGTGGTCGTATAGTTTCGGCTAATTACATTGAAGTCTTTTTTAACTTGCATTCCAAAGCAATGACTTTTCTGAGCAATACATAAACCAAAGGTTCAAAATGAAATGTGCTACTGTCCGTGTTTCAAATCTATATAAACTACTCCTCTCTTTATTTTCATTTTGCATTCTCGGACAAAATAACAAACTTCAAAATTTAACTTTCCCCCTTGTGTTCAGTGTTTTTTGCATTGTTAAACGTTTTACTAATTAGATTTCTTCTCCATCCTACAGGAAACACAGGTCTCATCTCCTACGTGAAAAAGAGTTTCTAACGGGATTTTATCGTTAATTTAAGTATCAACATTTATGTAATTTAACATAAGCTATTGTTATTTATGTTGCTACAACTTAATGTATTAATTACTGATTTTATAAAACGACGCATAGTAACAAACACAACTTCAAATCTGATTTAGAAGAATGGCTCATCCTTTTATGATTTTAAACTGCATAAAAAGCAGCTGTATTTCGTTTCATGAAACACCTTTTTTCTGCCTTACATTAACTAAAATACTTACGAATCCGTATAACGGAATGATTATACTGTTTTACAAGCAAAATCACAATAACGAACTAAACAATGGATGATAATATTATAAGTGTCCATATTTCATAATATGTCATGCTTTTATTCTTCAGTATAAGCGATTCTTATCACGCCATGAATGGTTTTCCAGTATGCGGACGGCAAATATCATGCAAAATACATATATATGTGCACAATTCAAGATTAATTCGTTTCAAACATGCAAATCAGCCTCTTCTTCCAAAAGCACCACGCAAACTGTCATCGTGCATGCATTTCCTTGTCCCGTATTTTCTTTTCTTCAATCATCAATTCTACTAAAAGTATTATTGAGTAGTCATGTTTCTTTTGTTTAAACATTGCTCTGATTTATGTAACTCAACTTAAATCCTATAGTATCTAGACACGAAAATAGGATCAATGAATGCCGGTATTGGACAGGAAATGAAATAAATTATACAATGCAATAATAAAACACAAGAATGCAAGACATTTATTTCAACCTAATTCAGAGAAAAAAATAAAAACAATAAAAATTTCTTATGCAATTGACGAAGAAATAAATATTCTTTAATAGTCAGATGAGAGATATGGAAAAAAAACAAGGTTTTAAAATATTCATTTCGTTTATTAACCAGCTATTTTACGTTAATTATGTTTTCTGTCGTTCTTTCTTTTCATTATCCTGCCAGAATGCTGATTTCTAGTCAGCTCTTATTCAAATGAGGTAGAAAGCAGTAGTATTTAAAGGAAGGTCCAGGATGGTAGAATCAGAGATAAAGGCCCGCAAGGGACGAAGACCTCTAACACGAATGACAGTCTACGGTAAAATCAGAGCGGGTTCCGTCTGCTGAAGGCTACGTTACCAATTGATTCTGTTGAGAAAGTTTAGATGCGATATTAAGTTACTCTCGCCATAAGGGTTGTCACTCCGATATTAGGTCTGAGCCTGTTGTTTTATAATTCTGATTATCATTAATTTAATTTTGATTAATATTAATTTCATTAACTGTTCAATTTTTTAAAGTGGTTTTTCAAGTTGATTTTTGAACGGTGATTGTTTACTTTAAAATAGGTTTGCTGATGCTAATCTTATTATCCTTTAAAGGGAAGCTTGATTTTAACATTTTAAGTTTTGCTTGAAAAATTTAATTTAGTTTTAGTTGGGTTTATTATTGTGTTTTGATTGATGTTGTTTTGGTTTGACCCTTAAGGTCATTTAACTTTTAAAATTTTAAAGTTTTCTGTTTTGTTACACTAGTTCGGTATGTAAACTTAATTAGTTCTGCTAATTTTTGTTTAATGTTTGCCCCTCTTTCCTATAAAGTTATGAATCTATATTTGACTCAGGTGGTATAATTTCGACTGGTGTGATGAAAGAAACTTAATTAATGGAATTAAATAATTTTACTGAGTAACTGCGTGACTATGCTATTCAACATTTTTTGTATAAATCTGTTTGGAGAGTTATTCTGCCTCAAATATTCACCTCATCGTGTAGTAAATAGCGCCCCTTCCCTTTCAAGGTGACTTCTGTCAGTCAAACGTTTGGCCAAGTGCTTTTATTTGAATATTCTGCACTCTTCACTAACTAGGTTCTTCTATATGTAAACGTATTACTGGGTGCGCTGACGAAGAGCGGAAATTTGGTCGTTCAACTCTTATCAGTATTAGATCGAGACCCTGCGTCAAATGCTTGGAATTTTGTTTACGTCTTGGTTTGGAGAGGGATGTTTGACCTTTTGGAGTAGCCTGGAGCTGCTGTGGTGAAAATAGAAGAGTGGTGCCAAACTCTGGAAGCCGGAATGGCAGGTGATGTGCTTGGAAGGTTGCTGGGGCTTGGAGACTTCCTTTCGCGTTTCACCGCGAAGTTAAGGGATCGCGCCAAGGGAAGAAAAATCGTCGACTTGGATTTCCTGGCAAGACTGAGACCGAGAGACAGCTTGGGAGTACGACACGTTTTTTGTTTGCTGAAGAAGTTACTTCCGAGACGACTGGAGAGGTATGTCTGAGATCAAACTCCCGGACCGCCCAGGGTGGACAAATGAGGGGACAATCTAACCTCTGGCACTGCATCACACTAACGCTTAAATTTTCCTATCCTTTCCCTTTTTTCCCTTCGTTTAGAAATGATGTTGTCCACTTGAAACTATGCTGAACGATAGAAGAATTGTGTTCCCCTCTATATATTGTCATTGCTTATTCACCTCTGAAAAAAATGTATCCTTTACTGAATTAATAAAAACTTTACCTTAATATTTTCGCAAATTATTATGACTTAAACATTGCATTTCTTTAAGTTTTTAAATCACGCACCTAATCAACAGATTTTCTTCAGTTTTTCAAAATTCACTAAAATTCTTAAAGAAACTCAGGGCTGACATGTAAACCGCTAAATAAAATTGCATATAAAAAGTTTTCATATATAAGAAATATTTTTTAAACTCTTAAGTCATTTACAAGATTAGCAAAACCACAATTAAACAACCGTTTAGATTTATACTGTCAAAGTACGTATCAGGGAAGAAATCCCTTTGACCGTTATAAGATATTACGAGAAACACTTCAGACTCCCTTTCGTGGAATTTTATAAATAGTATGTATATGTTCCATTTAGTTATAACATCCAGAAGAGCTTTATAAAAGTCTTTTACTGGAAAGATACAAGTTCGACTTTAATATTTCTCCAAGCACACACTTTGTTTCTCCTGTCAAATGACTATCTTCCGCCTAATCATACATTCAAATCACAAATTACATACTCTGTTTTTTCTTTTGGTTCTTTCTTTGGTTTTCTTCCTTAATTCTATGGCAATGGATATTATTGGAAGACTGGTGCTTTCTCTACTTTTGTTACCATACTCCATATTTATATTGATGGATCTCAGGATAAACATACAGAATGCGTATCGTTGACATTAATAAAAGATCTGAGGTTTGGATTTTCTGTGAAATTCATTCCGTTATCTTAACATTGGCCAATCCAAAAGGGCTTTTTACAAGACACTCTTAATTACCTCTAATTAGATCTAATTACTTAAAGATATTATCCAAAGAAATTACTGAATAACGGATCTCCTTTCGTCGGGTCTCCGAGTGTCATAAATACTGCGTCCAGTAGATTCTTTCTTATTATGGAATCCTCGGCAACGAGGCTGCAGAGGGCTTTGCAAAGAAGAATGTGTATATTATAACCATTGCGTCTAGAAGTTTTTACTCGCATTGTCGTTCTTCACTGGATATCGAAAGATTCTATATAATTGTAAGACTTTTCTACAAAGGATGATTTCAGCAAGGATTGGAATAAATAACAAATTAATGGAATATTTCACACATAACGTAGTTGTTACCCTTAATTTGATACCGCAAATAACTGATTTTCGATTTTGAATTATCTCTAGTCCATGATGGTTTCTCTACGGAGGTGCAAATATGAACTCCCCCAACATTGCCTAATGCATTGGATCATTTATTCTTTTGGCATTTCGTTTGACATTACTTTTTACAGAGGCTGTTCGCACATTTTTCTGGACGATTTTGGTAAGCGGTAATAAAAAATCATTTGCTTCAAAAGAAGTAAGTGCAATTGTACTATGTTTTTAAAAGTCAAAATTATCGTCTGTGGCTTGAAAGTTTTGTTTTTATTCAAAATGGCGAATTTAACAAAGCAGTGGTTCGAAGGCTACATTTACGCTCTTTCCGAAGAGAAATATGCATACTCCGTTATCCTCAAAACGATGTGAGAGTCATGGTTTTGTGATATCTAAAGCGTCGATAGGTAATATCATCAACAAGAAAGGAAAAAAACGTCAAATTGGATCCTCAAGTGGGACAAAAATTCCAAACAAGTATCCAAGGAAAAAACGGACATCTTTGACTAGTGCAAAGGTTACGTTGTTTAATGTTAAAAGAAAATCCCCCTAGTCAAAGGACAGTTGCAAAATCATTAACTTGCTCGGTGTCCACTGTAAACAAAATGATAAACGTTGATTTAAATCTTAAGAAAGCGAAAAACCGCAATGTGCATCGTCTTCTTCCAAAGCATATCGCCCAACGCAGGACACGCTGCAGAATTCTATATGAGAAACACTTATCCAAAGAAAAATGGAAAACAATTGTCACAATAGATGAAGCATGGTTGTATTTAAATGATTGTAACAAAAAAAGAGCCATTTATTATTATAAAAGGGGAGAAAAAATTTAAGTACATGGTTCAAAGAATCGAAAGAAAGTTTTTCTAAGGGATTCATGATTGTTGCTGTTTTTCCTTATAATGGCAAGTTAAAAATAAAGAGAGTGCAAAAAATGTCAAGATTAACTCCAAATACAGTCAAGAGATATATTTTATCGCCAATTTTCCTGAATGAAATACCATCGCTTTACGCACAGTGCCATTCATCTGTGAGACTCCATCAAGACAAAGCTAGCAGTCACACATCAAACTCCACTGTCTCTAGCAGTCACACATCAAAATCCACTGTAAATTTTCTAAAAGAAATGGAACAAAAAACTGATATCAAGATATCAAACTGATATCTTCACTGATATCCCTACTAAATCTCCCGATGTGTCACCTATGGATTTTTGCGCTTTCGAATTTTTAAAAATTGCATTATCCAAACGTTGTCCCAAAACCCTAACAGGACTCTGGAAACCTGTTCGGGAGGAATGAGATAGAATACCTCTTCTGACACTTCAAAATGCATTATTATCCTGGAAATTGCGGTGTCGAAAGATAGTTCAGAATAAGGGATGTCAAATAGAACATTTAAAACACAAGAATTTTATGTAATTTAGTTTTGTGAATACAATGTACATCGTCTAAAAATGTGAGAACAGCCTCTGTATTCTTAATATTGTGAGGCGATAGATTGCTTAAAACACTTTTCCCGCCTATAGTTCTTTTATTTGCATTTTGTAGTTGTATTTTATATTGAATCTCATTTTTCTCTGTATATCTTCCTTTCCCAATAAAAGCATTTTCTGTATAGAATTTGCATAACATAATTTCCTCCTGTTATAAAACTGTAATTATCTAGGTTATTGTGTCAATTTTGCAACATGTAATAATCATTACTATTTTATATAATAGTAGACATACTGCTAAGAAGTTTAAATAGCATATCATCTCTCAGTGCAAGTTTCACAAGAAAGAAGTTATTAATCCGGCACTCTTATAAATAAAGTTAGAAAAAAACATGAAAATAATACCTTTAGTCAGGCTAATGATCACGACCAAAATCTATGATTTTCTACCAAAGGTTTGTAGTCTTCAAAGCCTTCGACTCAGAAACTTGGTGACAGCGATTTCAAAAACTGATCAACCTCATTTCGGACGCCCTGTGCAGAATGAAATACAGCACCAGCAAGATGTAGCTGCAGTTCCGAAAAAAGGTAGAAATCGGAAAAGCAGTGTTGGGGCTATATGGTAAGTGTGGCAAAAGATCCCATTTAAGTCCGTCCAACTGGTGAATGGAGACACAGGCTGTCTTGTATTATCTTGATGGAACATTACGTTTTTGCTCCGTCACTCATTTCGACGTTTTACTTGATATCTGCGTCTACACGGACTTCCATCTCACTGTACACCTTACTGTCGAGGGTTTGAGCTTTTTTTCAGATACACTTTGTGGATAATACCACAGCAATCCCACCAGATACAAAACATGATTTTTTTTGTTACTGAAATTGCGCTTTGGGACACTGCCGACATGCTCACCAGACTCAGATAAACTCCTTTTTCAGCCTGTGTTGTTGAAGCAAATTAAATTTTCATCACAAGTGACGATCAGGTCGAGAATTTTGTCCTTACGTTGATATTCGAGCAGATAGTGCAGGCCCCGAAACGTCTGTCCTTATTTGCTTTTGTCAGCTCATGCGGCATCCAGCTATTGAACTTGTACGTCAAGTTTTTGGGATGCATAACGTGACTAATGGCCATGGTACTAACACGTAACTCCTTAACAAGCTCCTGAGTGGATACATACTGAACTTCTTCCACAAGTTCTCGCAGGGGGGGGGGTCCTCAACAGCATTAGAAGGCCGGCCAGCGCTCTCTGCTTCTTGAATGTCATAGTCCTTGGTTTTAAACGTTTATTACCAAGACTTCATAATGTCATATGATACAACATAAGTACGTAACGCTGTACACATGATTTGGTAATATTCTGTAACTGACTTTTGCAACAGAACTGGAAGTAAATGATGGCTCTAATCAGGTTACGTGATAGTTCCATTGCACTTAATGATTACAATATTTTTTTTAGAAATTTCACAACACAATGTTCTAAATCAAGTCTGTTTCTTTCAAATTCCCAATTTCGTTTGACAAAATAAGAGTTAACACGCGAACGAGAACTGTTTACGCAGACGGTATTTGTGGTGGCGGGAATCTTTTGTTAAAACTCGATACAATGATAAGTGCATAGGGTATTTATAATTATTATTTTAATATAATATATGAAAGTATTATAAGTATATAAAGTAGGAAATAATATATGAAAATGTATTATTTCATACTTTATATACTTATAATACTTTCATATATATTAATTTTTCATCACAAGTGTTAAAAGAAAAGTTACTTATAAAACTTTATATACTTATAATATTTTCATATT